>JAVSBS010017988.1:0-12760 GCA_033124195.1 Coracias cyanogaster
TCCAGACGCAGCTGCACCAAGGCAGAGTAGAGGGTAAGGAGAACCTCCCTCGACCTGCTGGCCACACCCTTCTTGATGCACCCCAGGATGCCACTGGCCTTCTTGGCCAGAAGGGCATACAGGAATACTTCTTCTAATGAACCAAGTCATGATGACAAAGTGGTGGGAGCTTTGCAAGGGTACTATGGGCAGGGCAGCACTGCCTGTTGCCCAGCAATGCTTGAAAATACACAACTCCACCTCATGTTATTGCCTTTAAATTGCTTATAGTCTCTTCAGAGCTAACAGACACCCCTGGGAAGGCAGGCACTTTCACCACCAGACTGTGAGTTTTAACGTGGGCTCAGCCTCACTCACAATGCAGAATGAGGAAAGAAGGAAAATTGCCAGGTTACTTTGTGGCAAAAGCAGTGCAAATTAGCATGCAAGTTCTGTTACCAGGATTATTATGCCTTAACAGGCATGATGCGAATCCTTGAAATGCTTTGACAGAGGTTAGATTTCAGCTATAAAGTCCAGATTACTTATGTCCTTCATTTTTCTATCCAATTAGGTTGATACAAAAGGCTATGAGGCTTCTGTTTCACTTTCCTTTCTTTGAGCAGGAGAAAGGCATCATTCCCAGCTTTACTTTCCCCAACGGCAGGATGTAGTGTTGTGATCATATTTCTCCTTTCAGCTCAGAAACTGGCTTGGAGCAGGTTGCTGTGGTTCCTCAAACTGTCCCTTGCTGGGCCTTACAAAGGAAGTGTCTCCTTTGGACAAATGCTTCAAAGGACAAATGCTTGGAGAAAGCAAACACCATTCAGAGCAGATCCATCCTGGCAGATGTATACCTGCATTACCACAGGAACTAAGCTACTCCCAAATATGTGGCAGCGAAAGCTTGCAACTGAAATGGGAGTGAGCCTATTACTGAACATAGAAGGCATACTGCCTGCAGTGTACCTTAAAATGGGTGTCACATCTTCCTGGAAGTGTGCAAGGAAGCTTCTGCCCAGATCTGTGGGAACACAAAAGGTAAAATTCACATGGGAAGGTAGATAATATCATGTCCTGAGTTCAGGGACCAAATCTACTGCAGGTCCCAACTTTTTCACCAGCGAAGGGGAACCCTTCCTCTCTCCATCATTGAAAGGTAATAGATTTGAACAGAAGATATTTTTCCCCAGTGCTCCCTCTCCTTTGCAGACACAGGTCACTAATCCTTCAGTGGAAAAGGGGAGATGTGCCACAAGATACACGCCCCTTTCTCCCGCAGGTCAACAATCACTAAGGTGAATGTGCCTCAGGCCTCTGGCTTTGCAGGAGGCTCATGGTCTGGCTGATTCTTGCTCCAGACCCAGCCCTGACTGCAAAAGAATGCAAAGAATGTAAGGAAGTGGAACAAAAGTGATCTACTAGAGTAAGGGATGAGCCAAGAGAGGGCTTTTTGTCTTTCCCTTTCCATGCCTAACTCCAGCTGGATGGATGTCAGAAGGATAGGAGTTACATATAGTGCATTTCATAAATTTGCTCTGAGTTTAATGGCGTTGAGACAAACACTCAATACACAATAAACAATAATAACCATGTCCAGCTGGGAATGGCAGTTCCTCCTCCAGTGCACTCAGAGTGCTGCTAAAGCCTAAAGGCTTGTACAACAGCAGAACTACAACTTAAACACTAATACAAGAATGGAAAAGGGCAATACCGCACATTCAGATGTGGCTCAAGCCAAGAAGACACAGGCTTTTCTAACTCCTCCCTTTTGGCCTTTTGAACCAAGAGAGGGATCAGTGGCATCGAAGGAAAGATGTCATCCTTGTCTTCAATGATTTACCACCACCATCCCATACTGAAGTCTGGAGCTGATGACCTTTTGAGAAGACTGCCTCTCGGCCACATCACTAGCAAGTTCTTAGTGCAGGAAAAAAGCAGATGAGGGATACAACTATAGTTAGGGGCCTCACTGTGATTAAAAACAAGAAAATAGAGTTAGTCTGCAAGAATGGTACAAGGGCATCAAGAAAAAGTGACATGGCCTACTACTGCACAGTATTACTGAAGACATGACTGGTCTGGATCTCTCTGAATCCCAGCTGCAGCATCACCCTACCTCAAGGATTGGGGACCATTCCAAAGGATATCAGATGATACATTACACTGCACATGTTCAGAGATGATAAAAATGCCTCTCTTCAAAACAAGTAAGATTGCAGACAACAAAAAATCTGCTCCATCTCCCCAGAATGCCCTTCGATATCCATCATAGAATCATTTAAGTTGGAAAAGGCCTTTAAGATATTAAAGTTCAATCATTAACCCAGCACTGCCAAGTTCACCACTAAACCATGTTCCTCAGCACCACATCTACACATCTTTTAAATACCCCCAGGGATGGTGACTCAACCACTTCCCTGAGCAGCCTGTTCCAGGGCTTGATAACCAGTTCAGTGAAAAAAATTTTCCTAATGTCCAACCTAAATTACCCCTCACACAACTCCTTTCAGGTAGTTGTAGAGAGCAGTAAGGTCTCCCTTCAGCATCCTTTTCTCCAGGCTAAACAACCTCAGTTCCCTCAGCCACTCCTGTAAGACTTGTTCTCTAGACCCTTCACCAGCTTTGTTGCCCTTCTTTGGACACACTCCAGCACCTCAAGGTCCTTCTTGTAGGGAGGGGCCCAAAACTGAACACAGTATTCGAGGTGCAGCCTCACCAGTGCCAAATACAGGGGGACAATCACTTCCCTAGTCCTGCTGGCCACACTAGTGCTGATACAAGCCAGGATGCTGTTGGCCACCTTGGCCACCTGGGCACACTGCTGGCTCATATTCAGATGGCTGTTGATCAACACCCCCAGGTCCTTTTCCGCCAGGCAGTTTTCCAGCCACTCCTCCCCAAGCCTGTAGAGTTGCCGGGGGTTGTTGTGACCCAAGTGCAGGACTTTGCACTTGGCCTTGTTGAACTTCATAGCGTTGGCCTTGGCCCATCAGCCTAGCCACCCCAGATCCCCCTGTAAAGCCTCCCTACCCTCAAGCACATCAACACTTCTGCCCAATTTTGTGTCATTTGCAAACTTACTGAGGGTGCATTTGATCCCCTCATCCAGATTGCTGATAAAGCTTGTTGCCTCCTCCACTTAGCTGATTGCCCAGATGATAGGGCATTACAGTCAGTCAAAGAAATCAACAGCTAAAGGAAAACCACAACAGTTGGATAGGAAAGTTCTTTTATTCCACAGTGCTTACTGAACAAAGGGGGAAAAACTTCTAAAGACATGTTGCTGGCTTACAGTTTAATTGATGCCCTCAGCTTTGAGCCAGCATAAATTATTACTATGAGGGAAATTGCTGAGCTCAGGCTATGCAGACACTTGCCAAAGGAAAGCAATTCTGACAGTTGTTACAGGGAATTCTCTGCAGCTTTCCTCTCATTTTGCACTGTACTTCATGCTGACCTTCTGGAATTAAATGAACTTATGCCAAAAGTAGTGCTCTCCCTTAGCATGGAGACTGCATTGACACAGCTCTCTGGTGGTGCTCATACTGGAGGGACTGTCCTTGTGTCTAGTCTGGGGCCAGTATTCTGGAGGAATAGGATATATTTTTTCCTTCTCTGTCCGTACCTTCACTTTAAAAGATCTGATTTTGCCTGCTGGCAACAAGCTCGACAGTGATATCCTTCAAAGTGAGGACAGCCCTAAAGGTGCCTATTTACTAATCTGCCTCTCATGCACTTTGCTACCTCATACCAAAAACAGTCATTGACCTTCCTAACAGACACACACCCCCTCTGAAGCCTCTCTCCAGTTAATAGACTTCTACCCTCCCCCTCCTTCCCTGGATATCTAAAAATCCATGCTGTGTTTAAAAAATTTCTCCTTGAGTTACCAGAGAAGCACTGTCTTTATACAACAGGCCCAGGGGACCAGCAAAAATTTGGGAAGATGAAATCCTTGTAACTTCAGATTTGCTTACATCTGGAAAGAGTCTGTGAGAATGAAGACCCAAACCTGAGGAAAAGGCAAAAGGACATCTGCACCAGGTTAATGCCTGTAAGTTGGAAAGTAACTTCTTGTTCTTCTTCTTTGTGTTTCCCCAGAGCTTCAGTATAATAAAGAGAAGAGAGAGAGAAGAGGGTAGGAAAAGGGCTGATACGCTACAGCACAACAGCTCTTGGGGATTACAGAAGGGCAGATAACCCTTCCTGGAGCCCATGGGTTTTAACACTCCTAACTGCTTTTCAGATGCTTAATACTATTTTTCTGCTCAATGTTTAGCTCTATGTACTCCTTGCTATTAATTAAAAAAAAAAAAAATCATTGAAAATATCCTCCTATTGCACAGGATGTGAGATTTAATTCTATGCATCAAATAAGGTAAAAGGTACATATGAATCAACAGTGTTCCATACACAAGAAGACATGCAATAAGCTTGACTAATGGTTTATACAAAGACATACCTGTTTTTCAAAAGCGGCTGTTTGAGTCATGCAGGAGCACAATGCATTTCTGACTCTGTGCCCCCAAGAACATACAGCATTTCTGTGAGGCTCCTTATCTGGCTATTCAGCGCATTCAGCTCATGTATCCATCACCACTTCCCACATCTGCGCAAGACCTTCTCGGGCTTTTTTCCCTTACAAAGTTGCTGCAAAATGCACTCAGCCATAAGACACTAGGATTTCTGTCCTGCCTCCACCTCACCATCAGTGTTATCCATCCTACCATTCTTCTTCCAAGTCGTATTTCATTGTGCTTGTAAAGCTACTCAGGCCATAGGAGAAGGGACTAGTGTGGTATCGGTGTACAGGACAAAAGACTGAAATGAAGCCACATCCTCTGAATAACCAGAATAACTCTACAGAAGTCACCAGGATTCGGCTGGCTTGCTCCCATGAGGATCTGTACTGTGTCCTTTGTTTATCTACAAAATGTACCCTGCACAACCAATTAAAGCTTCTTCAAACTTGGGACCTTGGAACTGATCTTATTTAATACTTTCATTAACAACCCCGGCACAAGAAAATGAAAACATGCTAATGAAACTAGAGCATATCACAAGATTCAAAGGCTGTGTCAGCATAGAGGATGATCAGAGTATTATACAGGTGGGCTAAGAGTAAAACAGACAGGATAAAACTGAAGATCATTAAGTGTAAAGCCTTGTATTTAGGGATTAACACCAGAATTTCTGCTAGAATTAAGAAGCCCATAATTTAGAAGCAAAATAGGAGCACCCTATATTTCTAGCTCAGCACAATCTGACAACCCCTTGCTAATGTGGCAGGGCTGAGAAACCAAAGCGTGATGCCAAGAGGTATAAGAAGAGTCAATTTTCACAAGTAATAAAATGCATGTGCTAGTACTAAATGTCCTACAGGGATCTTGCTGGGATACTCTGGGGTTTTTTTGTGTTCAACAAAGACAAATTCAGGCTCCAGAGGTACTGAGGTTGGTGGAGGGAGATGCAAGGGACGTTCAGGCTACACTTGTGCAGACAGTATGAGTGAATTGTAAGGTAGGATTGCAGCATCTGAGGCAGACACAGCCAACCAGATATGCTCCTGCCTTGAAACATGCACAGAATTTGCTCTCGTGCTTCAGTAAACAAGCACAGAGCCTTCCAGTATCCCCCATACCGCCTTCTCAAAGGTATCCCCAGCATACTTCTACTGTTCATAATTGAAGACAAACCTGAGAGGAGAGACAGGCCTGCAGGAATTATTCCCTCAGAAGCTGCCTTAACAAAATGTGGAAAAGTAAGTGGATCTTCCTTGCCAAAATGGGTTAGACATAACCATCTCCTTCCAACTAATGAAACACTTCTTTTTGTTCAGATTTCTCAGCTGGGAGTCCTATCCTGGTATTTTGATATCTGATCCCATTTTTCCCCATCTGCTCACACATTCTCTCCCCTCACATCCCAGCCCATTCCCTCTGCGTACTGCCTATGTGCATCTGAGGGATAAGATGTACAGAAGAGAATGTCTCACATCGGGCCCTTGTACTTAAACACGGGCATTAAGTAGCTCTTTTGCAATGAAGCAGCATCAATATTTCAGCAGCCTGAGAAAAGTGAAAGCCCATAGCTGCGTAGGAGCCAGGCAATCATTGGAAATGTAAAAGATGCCAGGGCTTAGTCATCCTATGTTGAAGCTTTGGGAATATAAAATAGCAAAGAGAGCAGAGTTTTCAGGGACTGTGGACGTCTGTACTATCCCATGCTTGTTGAATGAGCCGTAGTGATGACAAGCTATGTGCTATGACAAGCTATACCCCTTCCCTGTAATGACTAGAAAGACTGACAGAAGAAAGAAAAACAGTACAGAGCGCCTTACGTCAATCCCAGTGCAATCCAGTCTGTTGTGTACCATCTCCAGTGCACCAGCCAGGCTTACGCACCTTGCAGGGAGCAGAACAAGCCCCTAATACCTTAGCCCACCACCGCGCCTCCCACCCAAGTGGTCAGCTACTGACCAGTAGCAGTCTGGGTGGGGTGGTGAGACTCCAGACAACAAATGCATGGCTCTGTAGGCTGTAGGAACACTCTTCCATGGGCTCCACTCCTGCAACCCCTACAGGTGTCTTGAAACCACCCTGACATTCTGATGCCACCACAGCTGTTCACAGTGTAATTTTTTATCCATACTGGTTCAAACTTCAACTGACACTAAAGTCTATAGGGACAAGAAGTTTTTTTTAGCCATCTTCTCAGCTGAATCAAATTCTGCCCTTGTTGCTGATACAGGCAAAAAAGTGGGAATACAGGTTTTACTTTTCACTCAGGCCAAAGATTAACTGCACAGTGCCTAAAGACGCAAGCTACTGCTCAATGTCTTAACTAATGATCTGGAAAAGAGAATGAGCAGTGTAAGTTTACAAGCGACACAGTATTATTTGACAGACAAAACAGAAGCCTGAGATAAGGCTGCGAAAAAACTGCATACAGACCTTACAAATGCTGGTTGAATGGACAACACAAAACAGAGGAAACTCCATGTTACTGAGTATAGTCTTGGAAGAAATCATTTAAGTATTGATGTGGTCAGCAAAATAAGCGCATTTGCACAATGTTCAGCATCACTTTAAAAAGCTGACAGAATACGAGGAAGCACTGGACTGAGAAAAGTCCTGAAAGCATTAAACCACTGTTTAAATCAATATAGTCTCACCTTGCAAGCAGTGTTCTGTTCAGTACTAAGTTTCCCATCACAAAGACATATGAGAAACAGAAAGTGTCCACAGCGGTATAATAGAAGAATTTCAGAAGCAAGGAGGGACTAAATGAGATTGTACAAATCCTACAATGGGCTTACAAGCAAAATCTTCAAGCAATTAATTAAATACGAAAGACACACATTCACAACAGGCAGCATTTTTCTCTGATTTACACCAGACAAAAATCCAGCCTTATCCTTTTAATGTGAATCAAAGGGAGTTTGTGCTCTATGAAAGCAAAGCACTAAATGACTCTTGATGACAATCATCCTACTTATCAGGCCCTGCAACTACTGTTCGTTCAAACCAATTAAACAGCTGTGTGCCAAGAATAACAATAAAAGCAATTGCATCAGCAATACAGAATACTCCTCTCCACCTGAAAAAAATATATGACTTTGAATGAAAGTATGTAAGTATGATATAAAAGAGGAAAAACTAGATAATTCAGCCCCCTAAAAAATAACACTTTGAACAGTATAAAATTTAGCCCTACATACAGACCTGATGACTGCTTATGAGTGAACATAACCTGCACATAATTAGTATATGGTCTTTGTATTAGTCCATTAGGAGTAAACTTCAGCCACTATGAATATTCATCAAATTGCTTCCATATTTGTAGCATTTTTTTAATGGTTCTGATACAGATTCCAGTATGGGATAGTACAACAGCCACAATAACAGCCACAACATATTTTAAAGTATGCATGCTAAGAAGGAAAACCTACTTACAATTAATATCAAAATCTTAGCTTTCTACATAATATTATATAGCCAGGCATTTCTTCGATATTATGCACATTGATTCCATGGTATGGGAAGGATGGATTTATGTATTTATTTTATGGGGAAATTTTGGATGGAAGCCAGGAACCAACAGCTGGTCCTGGTCCAGAGTTATCTGCTGAAACATGAGGAGGGGCTGCTGGAAAATTAATGATCAATAAAACTTCGACTTTGAAGAGGTTTTTTTGTTGGGAGATAAGAAAAAGACAGGAGACATCACTCTGCAATTAAAATCACCCAATGAAGTTAAAAATGGTAAAATGGGAGCTTGAAAGGGGATCTCACATACCAGGTGAGTGTTTTCATTCATATTATAGAAAGGGGGGTGGGGGGGGAAGGTTCATGACAAAAGTTCTGCAACCTTCCTCTGCAGGGTAAGAAGTCTGAATTCCTGCAGAATTTGCCAGAGCAGAGCATTCATTTCCTACCCAGCTCCAGTAACAGTGGAATGGGAACAATAAAGCAAACTGGTCAACCAATATTGCACCCAGGAAAGAAAGACACTGTCTCTCCAGGAAAACATTTGAATAAAATTTCTAAGGAAGGTGGTAATGTTGTACCAGAAAAACAGACTTATGAAATATTTTATAAATTTAACATAAGCTTTCCCCATAATTATTTTATTATTTCAATGATCTGTGCATAGCTTTTAAGCACAGGCAAAGATTTATTTATATATTTATTTATTTATTTATTTATTTATAGAAGCATTATATTTAAATTCACATAAATGAAATCAATTCATTGAATCGCCTGTTCTTAAGAAGGGGAGCAATGCGAACTACATAACAATAACACCTAACCTTTCAAAAACACTTTACTTAAGGTTAAACAAAAAAGAATAATTTGAGAAGAACGGGAACCATTTAGTCACCCTGGGAGGAATGTCATAAAGAAACAAAATGAAATAAATACTGGGATTTAACTACAGCTCTTCAGTGTGTTCTATTTGAAAGTCTCCAGTGTTTAAATACATGGAAATTAGATGTGAAAACTCCTCCCAGCATCACTGTTGAACATCATGAACATGTATCACCTTTGGACTAAACTCCTCATGTACTCATCCATGGATCAAGACCATGTGTGAATCTCTCTATTCAGAAGTATCTCTCACTGCAGAAATGGCATGACCCACCAACACAGCAAATGGCAGCGTGTTATCTTACTCTTCTTTGGGCTATACATTGCAAGTGTAGCTCTCTACCTCAACAAAAACTCTACTCTCTCATTAGTAGCAGAATATGAAACGAAGTGAAGGAGGGATGTCTCTCTCATTTAGGTTTCTCTAGAAGGCAAAACCTTCCATTGGTAAGCTCATCCAATAATGTAGGAGGCAACCCACTACCTAGATACCTCTTTGACTAGTCTGAAGCATGTTTTTCTTGCTTGTAGCTCCATGGATGCTCATCCTGTGTATCTGAGGCTTCCTACAACATTAATGCAAGTAATTAGGTGACACAATTTGCATTAGCACAGGCCATCATTGGGCAGCTTGCTTATAATGATGGCAGATAAGGACATCAGTTTTCAGTAAAGCAAAGGTGCAGTATGTTAACTGCCAAAATGAATTGACTTACTAAAGATGCATGTATAGTGTCCTGTTCTTGTCTTGTCAAAGAGCATTTAAGCCTAAAATATGTATATATTGGTATATATGTGTATATATCATATGCCATCCCCTTCTTCCACTGAAGGATTATTTCATTCTATATATAAATCATTATTAATGCTGTACCAGGTACATAATCATAATTAGCTAGAGATTTCATATGTACTTTTCAGAGTCCTCAGATTTCTGATCTTCATACAAGGAAGACAGTACTGACTCCTAATTAAATTCATAACCAAGAACCTTTTCATTACAAATCATAAGGAAAAATTCAATAGATACACAGCTTACCGCCATGTTGTGCTGGTAGAAGAGCAAGAACTCTTCAAAATTGAGTTTAAAAAAAATCTTACCTTTAAACAAATTTCTGACACTTATGTTTCGCCAGTTACCTGGCTTAGCAAAAAGAATGTGACCATCAGCAGAAGACAGATGCACAAACAGATATAGATTTTATTATCTAGCCCCATGGAGCGCAGGAATTATATTACATGGCCAGCAAAAGAAGAAATAAACCCACTCACCGTGGGTGATATAACAAAAGGGAAAATGAACTGAACTACAAACTCAATAATGGAAGGGAAAAGGAACCAAGAAACCAACTCAACAATCGAGGGAGAAACCAACCATACCCCAAATACCACCATAGCCATGCACAGACCACTCCGGCAAATGCCAGAGAGGTGCACCAGCAGAACATGATACATCCACAGAGGTACATGGCTAAACTGCGGCAGACACCAAAGGGATACGCTAATAAATCCATTACCCGTGTCCTTTCCAGCATTCCTATGAACTCTGTTACCCTCCTCCCATCTGAGGTACTTCTTCTGTCCTGCTGTTGCTGGGGAGTCCTGGTTGCTGTGAGTAGTTGTGGGCCTTTCCTGTAACGGGGGAAAACCCTGTGTGGTGCATCCACCCGCAGGTCGGCTTCCGAAGCTTGCTGCAACCGGGGCCAGCTTTTATAACTTCAAAAGCAGGACACCTGCTATTTTTCCTCCTATTGGGTTCCGTCCAAGGTCGGCCAAGCCTGGGAAGAAAACCAAAGAGGAGACACCTCTATCTCCTTTGGCCTGTTTCTTAGGGTAACTGTGGGTCTGTTCTCACAGCTAATCAGCTAATTTCCCAGCAGAGAAAAATCCTCTGCTGGTTTCAGTCACACCGTCTGGTTGTGAGATTCATCCATATGTCAACCTTAATTCAGTATTGCTCAGGCCCTAGCACTTCAGCGTACTACAAGGTTTATTTTAGCCTATAAAGTTCACATGAGAAAGGATAGTTCTATCACACCTTCCCACAGGTAATTCTAGTTAACCACTTGATTACCTTCTTTCCATCTCTGTCTTTTCCGTCCTCTCCCTTTGCTTCCTTTATTCCTATGGTTTGTCTACACTGGGAACAATCTGATAATTGTAGTTGGTTGTTATTGCTCTCTTAGCAGGCACTGTATCTCAGAATGAAAGTGGCTTTCTTTCTA
The DNA here is from genome assembly GCA_033124195.1 of Coracias cyanogaster. Taxonomy (NCBI): domain Eukaryota; kingdom Metazoa; phylum Chordata; class Aves; order Coraciiformes; family Coraciidae; genus Coracias; species Coracias cyanogaster. The sequence goes on from JAVSBS010017988.1 coordinate 11,078, forward strand.
GAACAGAGCTTCCATGTGGGGAATTAATTATGCCAGCCTACCTACAGTGTACAGGTATAATTATTCATTATTCCTTTACCAGTCAGTTTCCCCGTATAGACGAACACTTGACCTTCAAATATCCATCAGCCTTAATATTATAAGTCAAAGAACAAAAATGTTTAGATTATATGGAGAAACTACATTAGGTGCTTTAAGATAAAATGCTTGTCTATTTTTCCAGCTGTTAATTGATCGACTAAGAGATATTGCCTCTCTCCACAGACTTTGCCTGCTGACATCCCTCACCCATCACAGCTACACCAGCTCAGATAAACAAACAAGAGAGGTCTGCAATGATCTGTGGGACCTGAAGCTTTCTCACAAGCTCACCATGCTTCTAACTATACCTCCAATGCTCTATCTCCAGCCCCCGTTGTGTAATCTGGTTGACTGATGTCCTTTCTCCTGTTTGGATAACAAGCTGTCAAGGTTTAAGCTCTGGGCCAACCACTAAACTGGTAAGAGATTCTCTCTGTTAACCTCTCTCCCTTTCCAAAGGGGAAAACAAAGGGAATAAGGGAGGGGGGAAAAGAAAGGGAATAAGGGAGAGAGAAAACTAAATCAGCTTTAAGGAAAAATGAAATATATACAAATACCTACAAAACCAGTATCGAACCCAACTCCCCTGATGGCAATTATATCACCATCACCACTGATGCCATGGAAGAGGCCCTGGGGATGTCCCAGAACGGACTCAGTGGCAAATGGATTCAGGAGCTGCATTTTGGAACTGGATTCAGGAACACACAGACTGAGGTCGACGGCAGATTGGAGGGAGTCCTCCTTGGACACTGGCCATTGAAGAAGAGAACTTGACCCTTGTGATTCCTGTTTTATACTGAATATGGCATATATGGGATGGAACACTTCATTGGTCAGTTTAGGATCACCTGTCCTGGTTGCTACTCCCCCCAGGTGTGACCTTCTACTTTCTGCAACATAGTACACAAAATTTCACAAGGACCTTGGTCTGCACACCAATCCTTGGTAGTGACTCTAAGCATCAAGCGTTATCACTGCTAGAGGCACACACTGCCAAAATCCACCATTAGCTTCAGAAAGTGCAGTTAGAAGAAATTCAGCTGAAAAGTAAGCTCACTGAACAGAATTAGTTCTGTTCTAACTCAAACCAGGACGCATGCTCATACAGCAGCTTCAGGGGAAGGAGAAGATGATAGAGATAAAAAGTAAGAAGTGCAGAGATCAAAGGCATAACAGACAGAGCTCTCCCTGAATTTACTAAACAACCACTGAAGCCTTTCCAAGTACCAGCACACCTTTACGCATTTTGGTCTTGTTCCCTAGTGCCCCCTTCCCCTCTGATACTCCTCACTGCCTTAAAGACATGCTAAATGTGCAGGGTTTAAGCTCTCTGCCCTCTGCATTTCATTTTTGTCTTGCACATCCATTCCTGCTACCTGCTTTCTCATTTGTCACGACCATTGGCAAAAGAGCAGAAGAGCCAAAAATCTATACATATCTATTGCAATATAGACATTTTCTGAAACCAGCAATCTCATAGCACCACAATAAACTGTTCATGGGTGAGTGACTTTAATGGTCTGCTCCCATAAATCGGGTAATTTTTCTTAGATAAAAGCAAGCCATATAATTAGAAAGGGGAACTAGTTACTTGTAATG
>JAVSBS010017989.1:0-13021 GCA_033124195.1 Coracias cyanogaster
ACAAAAAAAAAACCACAGACCTTTTCCTATCACTTTCCCTTTAGGAAAATTGATGTTTCATGTAATCAGTGTCCTCAGAGAAGTTCAAAACCCCAAGAGGTCTCAACAGAGTATTCTAGTGCATCTAAAGAGAGGGTGATGTGCAGTGATCAGATAGGATTTTTTGCCTAGAGAGCAGAACGAGATAATGTAGAAATGACACAGCAGAAGCAAGCAGTAAAATTGTGAAATACAGCTTCAATATAGCCAATATATATATGATCATGATTACTAATGGCAAAAAGCAAGTGAATTTTCTAGAATACTAGTGGCATTTCAGCTTTCTTTAGGATATTGCAAAAGAGAAATTTCATGTATAGTAGATTGATGATGGTTCTTCTGTTTACTTTGCTTTCCTTAGTTAAACAAGTAAACCAACTAGGAATATACTATTAATATGAACGGAATATAGCACAAAAAAGAAGACATAATATCTGAATATTTTGGATCCCATAATTCTCTGTACTCACTATGGTGCCCATCAGTAAACAAGGAGGGATTAGAGGACCAAAATCCATCATTGCTTATTTTTATTGTGTATATTACTTACTGCTATTTACCTGCTGTTGTCAAAACTAACACAGGATGCCACTGAAAATTATCTAGAAGATAAGTTCCACTGCACTATCCTTTCTCCTTCCCAAGGGAAAAAGATGGATTATAATATACAGGCAGGGAAGAATTTCAAACACTATATATCGCCCAGGCAATACCAGACATTTCAACAAGAATGTACTGTAGAAAACACATGCAGAGTATCTAATACTTATTTCATCATTTGTGGTATGTTAGTACTTCTTACTGCATTATTTCTTCTCTGTATTTATGTGAGTGTGATATTCCAGACTATGAAAGAGATACCAAGGTATAATTCCCCTGTCTTGCCAAAGGGGCACAGTAAACAGAGTATTTGCTGCAGAATACTGTTTTTCTTGAAAAGTACCACTACAAACACCAACCAAGAAGGGTAGTTAAACTAACCAGATTCCCCCCCCAATATTTTTAGCTAAAATCTCCATTTTTATAGTTTTTTGTAATAACCATCTTCTAATCAATGAAGGGGGACATTTTCCACAGTGAAAGATTACTAGCAAGAGAGGCAGAAAAGCAGAAGACCCCATCAGATTCAACAGAATCCACTTGCGTACATCCAAGCTATTTGAAGGCCACTTAGTACTCCAAGGAAAAGCTTTAAGGAAATATCATCACACCATTTTCCCCAGGAAAGAGACAGAAAAAAATAATAATAATAATAAAAAAAAAAAAATCTGTGAGATGCATGAGAGCCAACCTTTCTGGTCCATACCTGCCTCACTCAAGCCTTTATCCTCAATACAAAAGAAATTTAATGCAATTCTTTGGCCTGTACTTCAAACCTTAACCTAGGTGATCTATTGACAACTTTAAGCCTTAAAAAACAAAAAAAAATCCTCTATATGTTATTTTTTTGTACCCTTCTATGTTCCCTCCTTTTTATTCTGTTTCACTCCGACAGGCAATTTGCTGCATCTATCTGCAATTTGTCACAAGGAATAACCAGAAGCTCTGCAAAAACAGTGTGCCACCAGCCAGTGCCAGAAAAGCAGATGTGCTGAGGACATACATTAAGCATCCTGACAAAACCAAGCACTGGATGCTGGATGCAACTCAGTATCTTTTGGATATGCAATGAATACAGGGATGGTAGCGTTAAAAATAGAACCTGTGCTACTACAGAAAATAGAAATCTGTGTATCGTATCTATCACTGTTAGCTGTTGTTCTGCCTCATATTGTTTTCCCCTCCTTGCATACGCAAGGTTGCTCATTTTAAAATGTCAAGGAGTCAAAAATCAAAAGACTTCTAAGCTACTGAAAAAAACCTCTCAGTACTCGCTGACTGGCATTTGCCTTCAGAAAAGCATTGCTAGCATGCGATTCTTGACCACTCAGCAGTAAGGTGCAAAAGATTTTGACCATATCCTAAAAGGTATTCCCTGCTTATAAGCCAAGTGAACAAGTAAGGCAATGAATGATTGATTAAAAAAAATTCCAAAACTTTGGTTCATCTGTCCTGCACACCCCATAAAATTGCAGCTCAAAAATAAGGAGAGCATCTTGATAATTTATAACAGAAAACATTTCCCTCAGGCATTGTGATTTTGTCTGGCTCATTCCTGAATTCTATTTTTCAAGCTCTTGACACCATGTCTTAATCAGGGACGGAAACAACACATCAACATCTGTAAGAAATGCCAGCAAGATATTTCCTAGTCAAGCACATGAAAAAATGGTGAAGTAAAAGAGTGGCTGAAAATGCTAAACATTTAGATTCAAGACGAAAAAAAACCAAGGCTCTTGCCTGGCCTCCACACAGTCTAAAATGCAAAAATGAAAAGAGCAACTATAATATTAATAATTAAAATTGAATTAAAAGTAGTGTAAGTTAAGGCCAAGGGAGTATTTTTACTTTATAAATTTTTTATTGTTTTTGATCAGTTAGAGCCATGGAAGGCTGTGAATACAGAAATATGCATGCAAATGAAATAGTATGCACTGAGATGTCCTAACTGAGAACATTTTTTTTTTTTTATAAACCATAAAAATTGTATAATTAATGTAATAATAGATTAAAGACACGAATAAATAATGAGAATTATGTTTAAATAACTTCTATGTAGACAAGGGTACAAGAGGATTAAAAATACAACCTTGAAGCCAGATTCTTATTTTGTCAACGCCATAGCAAGCACTGCAGAGCTACACTGCTCTGACAATTACAGCCATGCTTCCTTAGCTTAGCTCTGAGTTGTTATAGTATGGCAAGACTTAGTTTGACTTGAATTACCCAGTGTTTATGAGCGCCTTAAAGGGAACCTTTATTCCAGAAAAGTAAGGGCAACAGTCATCCTTAGATTTGGAAAATTAATTGGTCTCCAAAGGCTAATGGCAGATCATAAGCATAGGCCTGAGGAAGGGGCAGCAAAGGGCTGTATCTCATTTATCTCCCTCCTCCTCCACTTGAGATACTCAGGTATCCTCCCAACTCCCATGGCAAGGTTCATGACAGCAAGCTTCTTCAGGAAGACAGGGGAGAAAGGAGACCTGAGGTGGCTCAGGATGAGCAGTCCCTGTGCCAACCTGAGTTTAGCTGTCACAAAAGCTATGCTGCTGCGTCTGGGATGGGAAGGGATAGCTTGGCTTTCAAGGAAGAAGGCCTGATGATTAGAGCAAAGGAAGCTCTTCACTCCCAAATCCCCTGTGCCTATTTAAAGAAGAGACTTTAACCACTGTGCCCACTCTCCTGCAACCCTGGCATTAGGTGGGTGTGGGAAACCACACACGGCATCACTCCCAGAAGCCTCACCTCCATGTGCCTCACCAGCACTGCATGGCAAGTCCCTCCCTAGTCATATCTGCTATGTCCCAGCCATACTCAATATTTGAAGAGCTAAGTATCTACCCACGTCTTCAAAAATGAAAGGCAGAATCCGATCAGTACAATGGATTTCAAAGTATAGGCTGCATAATGATAGGTGGTGTACGAGGGCTTTTCAAATTTACATTTTGGAACATTAGGCAAACAAGATCTTGTAAAGATATTTATTACCTCTGATACAACTGTTACCCACTACATCCCCAGTCCAACTACTGGATCTGAGAAGGCCCAGGTACAGAGGATCCTTCACAAATACTCTTGGCTTTGTGCAAGGAGAATAGAGTCTGTTTACAGCTGCCACCACAGCAATCAGACATTAAGATGAGATCTGAAGTCCAGCTGCCAAAATACTTAAGAAGTGTTGCTGGCAACAGTTTTACAGCGATGAGAGTTTGATGCTCCATAAACAAATAATACAAGTGTTTCAGATATTCAGATATCAGAAAAATACTAAGTTAATACAATGAACCTTGCAAAAGATCCACTGGTCAGAACTGCAGCGCTGGTCCATACGAGATCCAAGGACAATCTGCTGTGAATAGATGCCTGGCTCTGACAGACAGCATTTGTTTTCACCTCATATGCAAGTAGAAAACTTAGACCTCAAGGTGAGTCTTAAAAATAATCATTTTCACTCCTCCCACCCCTCTCTGAGATCACCAGAATGTTCGCTGATACCCATTCTTCCTCTTGCCATCTCCCATCCCTGCCCCTCAACCTCTGCATTTTTTTCTCCTTGTAGGAAAGCCAAAGAGACAAGACTGTGAAAGAAGGAAGGAAGCAGTAGCACTAGAAACAATTATTCTTTTAAAGTGAACCCTATCCATGTGAAGCATGATTTCACAGATACCATAACGTATCATAAGCTTAGGTGCTCCTCTAAGCAATTGTGGCACATCCAGTGACCCTGAGAAAGCTATTGCTTGCTGACAAAAGCAGTGTCAGTCAATGGGAAAACAACCCAAAGTTGTTGACTAGGTAGTCATACTCTTCCTGAGAAATAAATTTTCTCTTCAAGGGCTCTCACAAATACCTAGGAGGATTCTCCCTGGAAATTTTTCACTATATGTGTGAGTTTGTGCTGTCTTGTAAACTAATGTTCTAAATCACCATTGTTCATAAAGTATATACACATGCACCTCATTTCCAGTGCCTAAAAGAAAATTAAAAAAAAAAAAAAAAAATCACACTAAGAGACAGACCTAACTTCAACATTATTATCCTTTGTGTCTACAATAATGATTTTAAAATAAAAATATTGATTACGTGTAGGTTGATAGCTTTATCTCAGAGAGCTGAGAAGTAATGCTACACCCATTTTTGTCATTGTCTCTTGTGGTACCTCAAGGATCATCATTATGGTAGTGATATGCTGCAAATAAAACATTTGCTGTTTGCACATCCTTGGCCTTGTGCTTTTTAGGAGGAGGAGATAGATGACAGAGTTCAGGAGGCATGCTCATGTTACCTGAAAACATGTCCTTATTTTACAACTATGATCTGCCTAAAAAAGCCACAACAGAGCAACATTATCACTAAGGCATTTTTTACCTAGGACAGAAACGTTGCACAGGGACTCAGGGTTAACTTCAGCCTTCCAAACAAAAACAAAAGGGAAAGAAAAATGAAACTGCATATGCAGATTTATTCTGAACACTAATGGTAAGGAATACAATTTTGACATGTACGAAAGCTAGGTTTATTATCCCCTGGAGAGAAGATGAGTGGAGAAGCTGACATTGGTTGTATAGTGACATTTCAGGATGGAAGGCAGGCATGTAGCCAATTAAGTCTAGCATTTGTACCCTGTAGCGTTTTTCCCGTCAAGTGCTTATCTAACACTCTTTAGAATACATTCACAGCTGCAGCTTCTATTTCTGCCATTAGTAAACTTCTCTACTTTTGCTTTAAAGGAATATGCAGTAAACTTCCTTCCTGGTTCTTTCTTTCCATGATTTGGCAGGATCTGGAACTTCAAATGAAACACAAACATTTTATTCTACTTACTATTTTCAGCCTTCTTCTAACTAATTTAAAATTTCCCCTTCCTGTCTTAAAATGAACTCGCTGTCATCCCAGTCAATGCTTATTTATTCATTGTCCTTTGATTTCAAACTTGCAATGACTAGCCATACTGTTCCTAGCGTCACCTTGGATGAAAATGAAAAGACCAGATACAATTCTGGCCTCTCACCAAAGCAGCCTCAATATGCTTAGCGTAGTAGCATATTGTGAGGGTGTGTTTTAGCTGGTCTTTACAGCTTCAGAACCTGCAGCAACCCAAAGGCCCAGACCATTTTCCCCTTGATGACAGTGAAGTTGCAACCCACCCATCTGATTTGCAGAGATTATCAGTCCCTACACCTTGCAAGTTTACCTTAAATCATATGCAGCTGATCCAGTGCTGAAGAATCAACAATAAGGCAACTCAGCCCAAAGGACTACACTTCCTCTTCTAATCAAGGCATTTATAGTAAGCCAGAAACTGAATAGCTTCCCAGTTATACTTCTGTAATGTAAGGAGGAACTCTACTTCTCCCACAATAAATGTGATAGTAGCTTTGGCTGGAAAACAAAAAGTTTGTTTTACCACAAAGCCAAAAAGCTTTGGATATTGACTTACACTATATCAAAAGGAAACAAAAGCACTGAAAGGATTTTCAGGCCCAAAGGAGGTTTTATACATTGGAGTTTTTGTTGTCCTTTTAAAAATATGGCTCCAAAGTTTTTGCTTCAATGAGTCAATATCCTCCAACAAAAAGTGATGTTCAAGCGGATGTGGACTACTTATTAACAAGTGCACAGTAATGTAAATAATTGACTCCATTTCAAAGAATGTTTATCCACCCAGTGAGGTATATAAGAGGAAAACGAGCATGTTTTCCTCACATAATTCCATTCTCATGTTATTTGATGAAAAACTGAACCCAGATTTTATTGTTGTAACAAGAGCAGTGGAATCAGCCTATACTGGTCTCTTTCATGGATTTATCTTTGGAAAAAAAAAAACAGGCTGATAATTAGGAATGTTGATGTAACACCAGGATGTTGTACCTATCTATGGCTACTCAATGACAAAGGTAGTTTTTGTTGTTGTTTCGGCTTTTTAAAGCCAGCTATAAGAGATAATGAGATAAAACTCTAGGTATTAATCTGCTAGCAGTTAGAATCATTTGCATAAGGGAGTAAGAAAATTAGAGTAGATAAATGCTTTCATAAGAGCATTGTGAAAGTGCAATAGACCTTACAATTTATGCTAATATTCTAATGTACTTTATAGAACATTTTGAGGATATTCTTAAAAACCGCAATGGCTCTCATATTTGAAATTGTGTCATCTGCAAGAGCTAATTTCAGGAGATTATCTGCAAATTTGTTCCTATTTGTCATTGATGATAAATTGGTGCCATGAAAGAGATTCCTATATAAAAATCAGTTGGTGATTTTGTCCTGGTATAGGCTGCGATCTCTCATTTGGGAACTGTATAGACAATGATGTTGGGACTAATACAGCAGATCCATATGCTTCCAGGCTCTACCCACAGCCTCAAGACACAAGCATTATTATTGATACAATTTTCAGGAAGCATGCTCTAAATTTGTTTCAGAGCTAAAGCACTTGTAAGGAAAAGCACAAAACACAGTGGTAAAGCAGTTTCCTCCCTTCTGCATGAGGCATGCTGGTGCTCTCAGGGTCCCACTTGCCCATTGATTCCTTCAGCATGTTCTTTGTTTTCCTCAGTCCTACTTTCTTGTTTCAGTTGCAAAGCAAGTTATCTGGGGCAGATCTTTCCTTCCTTAATCCCTTCTCCTCTGTCCCACACAACTCTTTGTCATATGCAAAAAGTTCCTAAAAGCAAAATTCCCAAGGAAACCAATCAGTTTGCTGTGTAACTGAAATTGTAGGTGTAAAACGAAAGTGTTTTCTGAACTTCAGCAACAACTCCGAGGATAAAACTGGTGTCACAAAGACAAAGTTACTTTATGTTAATGACCCTTAATTGCTCATCACCATTGTCTCCCTTGCATCAACACCTTTTGGAATTTCAGTTCAAGTTGAAGACTAAAAATAACACAGAATACACAATTAAATTGACAAAACAGAACACATATTAATACTCCAGAACATCCCAGTGGATCCTATCTATTTATTGCAAAAACAAGTTCGTCTTGGAATAAAATATTGGCGCTTGTGCTACCCGGAGCTCCTGTCTCTCTTGCCAGAGAGGCTAAGAACAGATCTTTCACCAATATGGCTGATCAGACACCTGTTGGAGTAAAGAGTAAGGAGGTTATAGGACACACCGGTAAGTTGGGGCACAATCATAGAAATATGTCTTTGACTTCATCTGTACTACTTCATGGCTTCACGGCCATCTAACCACACACTAGCCCAGTCATTTTTTTTCACCATCCTGATTTTTCCCCTATGAAAAACTTGAAAAAACCCAAACAGATGCTTAACATAAAAGTACTGTTATACTACATCTCCATTTTTTAATCATTTCTTTCTTAGAGAACCATTTCCATTAAAGAGCCTTATGAACTCATCTAGTGGAGTCAGACCATGCCTTTTCAAGCAACCACAGAATTACAGAATCGCTGTGGTTGGAAAAGACCTTCAAGATGATCACCAGGCCCACTTCTACACCACATCCTTGATCACTCTATCTAGACAGCTTTTAAATACATCCAGGGATATCAATTCAACCACTTCCCTGGGCAGCCTGTTCTAGTATTTCATAACCCATTCAGTGTAGAAGGTTTTCCTAACACCTAACCCTAAACCTCCCCTGACATAACTTGATGCCATTTCCTCTTGTCCTATTAGTTGGTACTTGTGAGAAAAGACCAATACCCACCTCCCTATAACCTCCTTTCAGGTAGTTGTAGAGTGCAATAAGGTCTCCCTTCAGCCTCTTTTCTTCAGACTAATCAACCCCAAGATACTCAGCGGCTCCTCATAAGACTTATTCTCAAGACCCTTCACCAGTTTTGTTGCCCTTCTCTGCACCCACTCTAGCACCACAATGTCTTTCTTATACTGCGGTGCCCAAACCTTAACGCAGTACTCAACATGCGGTCTCACCAGTGCTGAGTACAGTGGGACAATCCCTTATCTAGACCTGTTGGCTACACCACTACTACTTAAACCTCTCCTAAAAGCCAGACGCTGTTTACATTTGAGTCACTAGCAAAAGTTTAACCTACTCTAAAAGGAAGGAAATGTAGAACAATACTAGTATTTCCTTTTGTATTAAAGCAATAAGAGTACAGATGAATATTTTTTGCTGGATCTGCAGAATAATACATAAGCTGTTGGATGCCCATTCTTCATTGTTCCTGAGGAACAAAGATAGATAGGGAAAGAGGGTGATGGAGCAGTTATGTGACTGGCATGGAGATGACCTTGTCTCCATTCTACTTCCCCTGAATTGCTGCTGACCAATGTTTCAGCTACAGTTTATCTATTCTCGTAGGAAAGCCACAGCACAGCGAAACACTTCTTGTGAAGCCTACAAAAAGGAACGTGGAGAGAAAAGGGATCCACTGATCTTGATGCTACAGCAAACTGCTCTGTTTCCTGCTTCTCTCTTCAGTTCACTTCTAGGAAGTTGTAATAGAAGAGGATTACTGATGTAAAAATATGTGCCAGGTAGCAGAAGAAAATGCTATGTCCAAAACTGGAAAAATTAATAGTGTGATGGGACAAAGCAGTAAGAAAATTACCTTTCTAAAAAGCATATTCGAGACTAGTATTTTTCATTTTAGTGGACATTCAGCTACTTCTTTTAGGGCATTCATCTAGCACTGAGTGAAAAAAAAAAAGTTTTCCCTTAGTCACAGAATGACAGGCTGAAGTCAGAAGAGACTCTGGAGGTCATTTGGTCCAATCTACCTGCTCAGGCAGGGTTTCCTAAAGCGGGTTGCCCAGGACCATATCCAGACACTATATAAGCACGTATTTACATATACATATATCATATATAGAGAAAGATGTGTAGTTTACAAGAGAGATAGATTGTTTGCATATGACCCATATATAGAGAATCTACATAGCTATTATATATAGATACCAATTACATATTAAAATATCTATACACAAAGTAGACAAATATATAATAAGAATAATATTCTATAAAAATATAGAGAGATAATACATAGATTTACCATAAAGTGCAGACAATAGCAGGACTCAAGAATCTTAGAGGACTGCATGGAGTCACCCTGTGGTCACTGAAGGGCAGGCTCTGGCCTCTTTGCTAAAAGCCCTTGACTTACACTTGCAGCCTCAGAGAGGAGCCACAAACTCTATTTAACCCAAGCATTCAAAGTCTAGACCTCACCATATAGCACCTAAAAATGCGAAACACTCAGAGCCTTAATGAAGACACTATTTTTTCACTTTCATACAACCAAAGTCACAATAAGCTGTGCACACACAGGTGATATTGCAACCCTGATCTCTTTGTAAGCATCAAGATATCCCCAAAAGAAGTGGAACATCACTCCAGCTTTTTGTTAAGATAACAGGTTATGCTCCATGGCTAGTTCATTTTAGTATTAAATCACAGGAAGATATTCACAGCCTGTAAGTACATGTGAGAGGCAACACCAAAGATGGCAATACCTAAACTTTTTACACAAATTTGTGCATGTGGTAATTTTTTTTTGTTTTGACAGGGGGAGCTTATTGAGTATTCTTGTCTCACAGTGACAGGACATTTGGGGATTTGCCTCAAGTTGCCATCCTCAGAATTAACTCTCTTCTTATTTACCTATTTATGTATATAATCTTGCCAGCTTCTCCACAAGAACATCTAACTCTTAAGGATCTTCAGGGTAGGGAGGCTCTGCAAAAGGATCTGGACAGGCTGGATCGATTGGCTGAGGTGAAATGTATGAGGTTTAACAAGGTCAGGTGCCGGGTCCTGCAGTTGGGTCACAACAACCTCTGAAAAATGCTACAGGCCCGGGGAAGACTGGCTGGAAAACTGTTTGACAGAAAAGGACCTGGGACATGACCTAGTTGTCAGGGAGATGTTAGATGAAGGTTGGACTTGATGATCCTAGAGATCTTTTCTAACCTAAATGATTCTATGATTCTATGACCAGGTGCCCAGTGACAGGACAAGAGGTAACACATACAAATTTGAACTTAGGAAGTTCCATCTAAACATGAGGAGGAACTTCTTCACTCTGAAGGTGGCAGAGAACTGTAACAGGCTGCCTAGAGAGGTGGTGGAGTCTCCATCTCCGGAGACATTCAAAACACCTGGACACCATCCTGTGTAACCTGCTGTAGGTGAACCTGCTCTGGCAGAGGGGGTTAGACAAGATGATCTCCAGAGGTACCTCCTAACCCCTATTATTCTGTAATTGTGACCTGCAGACTGCTGAAGAACTGCACTCTTTTGTTGCTCCATATTGTTGACCCTCTATTGCTTCTCAAAGCTTATCATTCCTCTGTTGCCCAGACTTCTTCATTTCTCCCCCCCTCCCACTCTGGTTTTCTTACAGTAAGATGCAGTTTCCCACAATGTTTTTACAAGAAGTTCATTTAAAAAACAAAAATGACAGCAGATCTTTTAAGAATGGAAGGAATAAATGTCAGGGGTGAAATATCAATTTCTCATCTTTCTGGTTTTCTTTATTTCTGCCATTTCATCTGATTTAAAGCCTAGTTCTTCTTGCAATGGATGCCTGACTGTCCTGTTAACCATTGTTTCTTTGGCCATTGTCCCACACTGGACTTCAGGATATCCCCATGGTCCATTCTTACATCCAGCCCTACTGGACATGCAACAACCAGCACAACAGCTCCAAGACCTGAGGGGATAGAGCTGAGGTGAAAAAGCAAAGATATTTTAAGATGTTTTTAGGGGGCAGACGTAACGTGGCAAGAGCAGCAAAGAGGCACCTCTTGAGCTTCTTATATACAGGAAAGAAATAGCCTTTCTCTCTTGGATGCTGTTATTGGTCCCTTCTGGATACTAATAGAAAAAACAAGAGAAGAACTCTACAAACATCACAGAGGATTTCTTCCTTCAGCTCCTCAATAGGATGGGATGATCTAGACCTTTGGAAATTTCATCTACAACTATGCTAGTTGAAAATCAGATTTCTTTGCCCTGGCCAAACTGGGGTCTACTAAAACTTGAGATTTCTCTGCCTCTCTTCCTTAAATATCAGCAAGGGCCTTTTGACCATCAAACTAGATATTAATGGCATTTATGAATTGATACAAATCACACTGAAAATGCAACTGGGTTTTTCACTAGCATCTGGATGTAGTAACACTAATACAGGCATCAGTTGTGATTTTCTTGTTGTCAGTGGTTGGTATAAGGCCCATAAATATAGCCACTTATTATATTGCTTTTAATCTGGAATTGCTTTGCAAACTGCAGCAGAGAGCAAGCATTAAGGTGCTAAAATTAGTCTGCACTGCCGTAGTAACAAATTAAAAATGGCACACTATTACACCAAGCAGTGTACAGTTCTGCCAATTGATTTATGAGGTCAGGAGTAAAAGAATTTATCACCTGGCATTATCTCTGCCCAGATTTAATGCCTGTGCTGTCATCAATGTACAAAAAAAAAAATATATAGGAGCAGAGAAAGGTCTTTTCCAAAGACAAGGGATGTTTACAAAAGAGTTTTTCTAAGACGCCTTAATAAAATAATAGCCTCAGTGGCCTAAATCTTGCAGCATAGTGAGAAATCTGTACGGTGGTGGCTTTTGGCTACAGACAAATATTTTTAAATTAGTTGTCAAGTGACAAGAGACTGTCACATCACCTTAACATATTAAGCTCTGAACTGTCTGGCGTCTTTGCTTCCCATTTCTGTCTTCCAGTAGCACAAATTTAGTGGCAGACTAGATCCTTTGCTGAAGTTCAGAACGACGTGTTCACCATTAACTCAAATTCTCCTTTCAAAAATAAGCACTGACAAAGAACAGAGAAATACTTTGGTTCCAGTATAAGGAGTCATAAGAAGAGAAAGGCAAAAGATAGGTTTTGATTTATGGTGAGGCTTCATCTAGTTAAAAAAAAAGAAAAGTGATCTGACTATGAGCAGTACTTAAATGTAAGAACTGCTGCCAAGTTTCACCTCAGAGGTGACTGCACTTCAGTGACAGATAACTATGTCCCTCTCTACTGTACGCTGAACACATTCGAATACTTCCTGGATTGGAAGAGAGGTTGTAAACAAAAGGGTTTATTATAATGGCATTCGTCTGAATAGAAACAAGAATAAGCATGTTCTCAAGAGACCATGAGAAGTTTATCAGCGTTACCAGCTTCTACTCTCATTGTAATCCTTGATATAAAAATGATTTGGGTGTCTTCCACTTCTACTATGGATAGGCACTGAAAATCACAAAAGTTCTAATCCACAGTCTTACAATAGGCAGTTCATGCCCTATTTACTGAGTAGAGTCAATGAAATTAATTGCTGAAAAAATATCAGGTGATTCACATTTTAAAAGGCAGGATAAGGAATTCTGGAGATTTTATTATATGCTAGTGAAAAGATTCAACGTTATTAAATCCTAGGA
>JAVSBS010017990.1:9147-21993 GCA_033124195.1 Coracias cyanogaster
ATGTTTTAGTTGTTGCTAAGCAGTGTTTACACTGAGGCAAGGACTCTTCAGCTTCTCATACTGCCCTGCCAGCAAGAAGGTTGAGGGGCAGAGGGGGGGACACAAGAAGGTGGGAGGAGACACAGATGGGACAGCTGACCTGAAATAGCCAAAGGGATATTCCATACCATATGACGTCATTAAATCAGTTATAGTTCCTTTAGTCTAAGTACATCATGCTCAGTATACAAACCAGAGGGAAAGCCGGCTGGGTGCTGCTGCTCGGGAACTGGCGGGGCATCAGTCGGTGGGTGATGAGCAATTGCACTGCACATCACTTGGCTTTGTATATTGTAATTCTTTTATCATTATCTTCCTTTCTTTTTCAGTCCTATTAAACTGCCTTTATCTCAATCCATGAATTTCGCCCCCCCAGATTCTTTCTGCCATCCCACTGCGGAGCAGGGAGTGAGCGTGTTTAGCTGCCTGTCAAGCTAAACCACAAGACTGTAGCGGTTAGAAGTCACCTCAGATACCTATCAGATGTGACCAGATTTTGCGAGATACACATCTTGTATGCACGTGACTACCCCGTGAAGCACATACAACACGTGCATCATTTTTACCCTGGGCTGTTTTCCAATCTCAAGGAAGTCCTACAGCCTTGACCTCTGTAGATCCCTCCCTAACACAGATCTGGATACAAAAAAAAACCTGATGGCTTTAACAACTAAGTCATCGTAAGCAAGTACTGACATTGGGTAGTTTCCCTGGGTCAGAAAGGAAAGAGACCACAGAAGTCCACACACCCAAAGCCTTACTGCTATCCCCAAAGGCAGTGACTCCAAAGCCAGCCAAATGAAACCAGTTTAGATTCATTCAAAGAAATGCAGCCCATCACAAAATTCCCAAACTTGAGCCAGCAGGAATTTTCCTTTTATGACAAAGCAAAACTTAGTTCACTCGCCACGGACAACTAACACCGAAGTACCGACAGGAAAGCTCCTGCATTTTGAGGGACAATCCACTCTAGCTCAGCAATGCAAAGGGGCAGCCTTGTGAGACTGAGAACAGAACGCACAAGGTTCTGCCTCACATGATACTAAGGATTAACTTTCTTCAGCAAGCTTCACAACTCTGGAAAGAATAAAAGCTGCACATCTGCAAGACACAGCCAAATCCAGCTGCTCATACTTGCAGACCAGAGTCTCCTAAAATGCTACAATTACTACCGAGCCTGTTAGGGCAACACTCCCAACCATGCAGCTCCACAAACACTTGAGGCTATGGGTGCTTTATTCTGAAGGTGGTGTGAGACAAAGGGCAATTTTTCATGTTTCACCTCATGCTGAAGTGCAGCCTGCCTCATGGTGCTACCACGTAGAGAACGCAACCTACAGTTCACTTGGAGAACTGGAAGTGACTCTAAGTAACTCTGTTATACAGAGAATAGAATCCTAGAATATAAAAGTTACTGAGGCTGAATGAATGGATCACCAGACGTTTTCCTGAAATACCTTGTTCATTCCTCTTAAGTAATGTTCAGCTCAAAACAATGTGGGTTGGAATGGATATTTGGGTTAGAGAAGGCAGCAGGACAATATGTTAAGTCTCAGGGACAAGTTGTGTGGGGAGGGAGGCAGGCAATCCACCTCATCCTCACGCCAGCTCCGGCCCAACGACAACCACCAACCTGCATGTTCAACACACAGGGCAAGGTGAGGGACAAAGCTTTCACATTAGATGTAATAGAAAAACATTCTTTACTCTGCAAGTGTCTTTACAAATATATATTTATATATTTAAGCCCATTTCAGGCCATAAAAGCCCATAAAAAAAAAACAACCAGTACCTTTCTGAACAAGAGAAACTGCAATCCAGAAGTCTGAGGTGAAAGACTCCCACACAAGGGCTACTTCGGAGCTTCTCTGAAGGCCTCTATTTAGTACATAAAAACCACCTTAAAAATCACATCAGCCTTTTATCTGAAAGGAAGGGCACCACTTTCAGCCCACCTTTACTACTCTCTGTATGAGGTAAACTGGAATCACTTTTACATAATCACTTACTGCTTTAAAAAGGAAATATTGTATCCTGAAGACCAGCTTTTCCAAAAAACGTTTGTGAATGTGTTAAAGTCAGATGCCGCTTGTGGATTCAACCACAATGTGGTGTTGTCTCAAAAATAGAAGGAGTTGATACTAAAAAGCTATTCCAGATACATACAAGTACAAACACTAGAGCTGGTCAGAAAGATTCGGTTTCAACATTTTTTTAACAGCAGGGAAATTTTTTTGCAGTGTGGCTTTTGCATTTATTTCCCCCATCCTCACTTTTCTACCAGTTCTGTATACCCTTCAAAAAATAAAATAAAAAAAATCACTTGTCTGTTGTAAGAGTGCAAAGTCCATCCAAATCTCGTGTTTAAGTTCACTATCACTACACTTTAAAAATCCCAATGTCAAATAAAAAAGGTCTCCATTTAACTTAGCAAAAGTGATATCTAGAAAATATTCAACGTCAAGAGGTCTTACAAAAAAAAAAAAACACAACTCAGACTACTAAGGCATTCTAAGGCACAGTGTTTTGGAAGAAGTGCTTTCTCCCTTTGGTGTTGCTTTATACACATCCCATGTGTGAGTCCGAGTGCCGCGCGGAGCTGCAGATGTGTGCCATGCCTTCTCCCAGTCAGTGAGCTGGATCTTCTGCTGGGGTTTCAGACATAGGCTCCCAATGCTGCATGAAATTCAGTTAGACATTGCACCAGCTGCTGAAACTTGGGTCTTTCTTCAGGATCTAGGGCCCAACAGCAGGCCATCACAGCAAACCTGCAAGACAAAGATAAATGGAAGACACGAGAAGGTAAGCCAGGCACCCAGTCCCAACCTGAACGCAAAAACCAGCAGTTGCCACTAAAACCTGGCTGGAGAGAGGAAAGGAACCCTCTGTCTTCTGGTACATGATGCTGAACAACTCTTTCAGAACACAGACATCTGGAATGATCAATAAATGTGCTGGGACTGGAAGTGCTGGTTTGATTTAGGATATGAGTCGGAGGCAATCCAGAAGGAAGCAATACATAGTTCCTCAGAAATTGCTCAACTATTGTAAAAGCATAGTTCAAAGTGTTTCTGGGGTAGGTTTACAGGAAGGGGATGTGGAAGAACACATGAGGTAGAAGGTAGTGCCTGTGCACTTGCATTCTGCTGTACCTTTGGGATTATGAATAAACGCCTCGAGCACTGCCATGTAACTCCATTGCAGAGCACGTCTCCGTGGTCTTGCCGAGAGAAGAGTCCCTCTACATGCCCAGTGGTTTCCCACACTGCAGCCCCACAAACACTGTCCTGAAAGCCCTGGGCCCCTCTGCCTCCCTCCTCCCATCCTGCTGATCAACCCCATTTCATCCGTGAGTCAAAGTAAGGAAAAGGGTCGGGTCAGGATTAAGGAAAACGCAACGACAACAAAGAGCATTTAATTTTAGCCCAAGTTCCTTGATGTAGGTTACTGAAGGCACACAAATACTCACACAAGGGATTGTCTAAAAGGCAGAATAAAGAGGAAGGGAAAGACAAACTCGGTTCTTTTACTGCCTTAGCATGCTGGTTACAAAGCAGACGTTTTATCTTATCTCCAAAAAGATGCGCTTACAGTTCATCAGGGCAGTTGATTGGTTGAGCTATTCGATAGCCGTCCTTTAAATAAGCAGCCATCTCAAAGGGGTCAATATCGACATATGGAGTCTGTCCTAAAGTCATTAGCTCCCACAGCGTTACTCCAAAGGCCCACTAAAAAGAAATCACATACAGCGTTATCAGAACATGCTGAAATTTGAGAGCTCCTTTAGTCTTATATATAAGACTACACAGGGTAAGAAAGCTTAACATCTATCCAAGTTCAACGAGGCAATACTATGTCTTGATTAGGAACAATTAAGAATTACAGAGCAGGTGTTAAGCTGAATTCAAATGTAAATCTTGGTGCACTAAGATTGTTGTGTTAAAAAAAAAATTAATAATTTACTGCATTTTTCCAGAACGACATTTCAAAACTCTTAACAAATCTAAGGAATGTTAAACATTAAAGCACAGTTCTGAAAAAAGTAAATTTCATATTATATTTTACCTCTTCAAAATGCTACCAAAAATTCCTCAAAAGAGGTCAGTGAAATTCAAAGGTTCAGAAGAGCAGACTGAACGAAACCGTATTTTAAATTAAAGTCATCTGTATAATTTGAATATATGCTCAGAAGGAGGACTCAAAAGAGAAAAAAAATTTCATCTAGGTAAACCGGACAGCATTCAGCTGGCAATACCTGCCAAAAGGAGCTTAAAGTGATGAGGAAAAAAAAAAAAAAAAAAAAAAATTAATCCACTCATGTGCAAGCACAGTAAAAGTTTAATGATTTACTAACTGGTATCAAGAGATCCAAGACGACTAAATATAGATGGTGCCGATACTGCACACTGATGATTCACTGCTGAAGCTACAAGCGCTGCAAACATCTTGATTTATTTAAAAGGGGCAGAATTCTGCAAGCCTTGAAAGATTCTTGGTTTTAATCAAAAGAAATCCTGGCCCCTCCTCGACCAAAGCCTTAACTATGGGATGCCACCAGTGGACACTGATGGGAAGCTCAGAGCTGGAGAAGGGCAGAGCTGTGGCCCTGGCACGTGGGAGGCACGGGAGGACATCCTTTTTATTTGCCCTCAAGAAAAATACTTGAGGGACAAGTGGTGGTGCACCTAGAACATGAGAACCACGGGTGATTCAAGCAAAACTACTTTGAGAATATCGCTATTTCTAATTCCATGAGTAGCTGTGTAAAAATGGCATAAAGATGCGGAGCTTCGTGTCCAACTGGGAAAAAAAACACAATTAAAATTCAACAGGAATCGTGTGTTGTTTTTTTATGCTTTGACTGACTGATCCAGCTCTTGGCAGAGGAAGAACATTAGGAATGTTTCAAGCCAGCAAAACCATTTTAAAGCAGCACATCCAAAAAGCAAGCCTAGAACACACCAATTGCATCTCAACAGACAACACTCATCAGTTATCACGGATCAGTTACACGCGTTTGAGAACTAGATGGATTCCTAACAAAACATACCATATTTGCAAAAAGCATCCAGGTAAATGCAAAGATGATATTTAGGGCTGAGAATATTTTCTATGCCCAGAAAAACTGCAGTTTTGCATACTGCAAAACTCAGCTATGTATGCAAAGTTAAGAACTATGTATTAGAGGCCGAGCTGCATTTATCCCTATATAACGCAAAACAGAGCTCTGTGTCAAAATAATGCAGAATATATGCTGAATTGCACTAGAGTTTTCTGAAATGGTCATGATAGTGAGGTGCCTTCAGCCTAATAAAATGCAACATTTCACTGCCAGCATTACAGAAGCTTTTATTTCCACATCTTCATGAACACTGAATGCTTTTGTGTTCTAGATTTAATAAATAAATAAATCAGTATTTAATTGATCCCATTTAGTATTATAAAAACGTGCTCTTACAGGTAACTACTATTTCCTGTTCTATCTTCAAGTTCACTATAACACAAAACCCCACACATTTTTCATGTGGCCACCATGAACATGGTAGGCCATCGTAGATGGTATGGTAGGCCACCATAGATGCACTGACTAAGGAAGCAAGGGGAGTGTGGAAGCAGGAGAAGGTTACTTGAGGAGTACCGTGAGAATGCATCCGCATGCAGGGATGGAGAGTTTGGAAAACTAGAGCTCAGTAGAGTTAACCTATCAAGAAATGCCCATAGAGGAAAATATCCTGGCTACACCAGACCACCGAACCAGATAGGATGCATCCAAGAATGTTGAGGAGCAAACAGAAGTCACTGCAGCACTGTTCTCCTCATGTTTGAAAGGCCACCACAACTAGGGGATGTTGCTGACATCTGGAAAAAAGGCACTTTCTGAAAGAGGTGGGATCCAGAGAACTACGGGCCAGGTAATCTAACATCAGCTCCTGCGAATGCTGGAGAACACGTAATCCTGGAAGTCACTTCCATGTACATGAAGCATCAAAAGTGTCTGGGAAGAGCCAGCGTGGATTTATTGAGGGCCAACTGTGCCTCACTAACCTGACTAGTTCTTTGCTGAGATGACAGTGCTAAAGGACACAAGGGGAGCAATGGATATTTACCCTGATTTCAGCAAGGCCTTTGACCTTTTCCACAGAACCCTTATACCAAATTAGCGAGATGTTGACGCTGAAGTGGCTGGACTCAAATTGCTGTTATCAGCAGTACTACTCCAACTAGCAGCTGGTTTCCAGTAGGAAATCAGGAATTAATACTGGTTTAACTTCATTAGCAACCTGGACTCCCAGGAAATTTGTGGATGATAACAGCCTGGGCAGCGTGGCTGACAAGCTGGAGGACAGGGCTCTGCAGAAGAACCTCAAGAAGCTGGAGAAATGAGTTGACAGGAACCTCAAAGTTGAAGGAAAGCAAATGCAAAGTCTTGCATCTGGGAGGGATGCACCAGGACTGGATGGGGCTGACGATCTAGAAAGCATCTGTGTAGAAAAGGACCTGGAGTCTTGATGAACAAGTTGAATGCATCAGCAGCACGCTCTTGAAGCAAAAGAAGCCAGCTACATTCTGTGCTGTGTTAGCATAAATGCGGCCAGCAGATCAAGGGAAGCAATTCTTCCTCTCTTTTCTCTGTTTGTGAGACTGCAACTGAAATATTCCGTTGTGGGCTCTGGATCACGTTCATTCCAATAACTGACAAGTCCCAGTACACATTGCTGACTGAATTTAATTGCCTTTCCTGCTAACTCCACCAAGGCAACAGGCAATTCTGCCGTGCAAGAAATGCCTGCTTGACCTTCCAACTACTTGCCACGAGCAGCACATACAGGGAGCAGGTGTATAGATGCTGTTCTGGACATACCACCGTTATCTATTCCGTGCCATAGCTCTCCAATGGCTGAAAAAAGGGAAAAATGTCAACAAATCACATTTACAAAGTATAAGAGGAAAAAAACCCAACTTACCACATCACTAGCACTGGAAAATTCATTGTTAACCAGGCTCTCAAGAGCCATCCATCGAACGGGTCTGTTTTCATTATCTCCCAGGCAGTGGTAGTCCATAGGAAACAGATCTCGAGAGAGCGCGTTGTCTGTAATCTTAACCTGAAGTGCATCGTCAATGCTAATTTAAAAAGAACAGAACTATTTAGCAAACCTGGCATTACAGTTTTATAAATATTTATGCTCAATCTTAGGTTTCAGAGTTGGGATTTAACTGGGGAACACTAATTGCACAATCACCATTTCAAAGGGCTAGAGTTCTTCTAGGTCAAGAATCACACGTTCTGCGATTATCAAAATATAAAAATACATTTATTCTGTGTTAACAGATAAGCACTAGAAAAATCAGCAGTCTTAGATTTAATAAAATCAAAGATTTACAAGTGAAAAAAACCCAACAGTTAAAGCAAACAAACAACTCCCCTAAATTATTCCTCCTCCCTTGGAGATCCCCCATCAAATCAACTAAATGAATTTTAGCTATGATGCAATAATGAGCCAAAGATTTTGCAAAGCAAGATCTTGCTGAAGTAACCGATATTATTTGCGGCTTAAAAGCTTGTCTCTAATCAAGCAATCTGGTTAGATATTTATTCCCCTCAACATTAGATATTAATTCTGACTGTTGCCAGAATTCCCTAGATAAGGGAAACTATTTTAAACAACAAAGGAGGACTCAAAAAAGCACACAGAGCCTACTGATCCGCCCCCTCCACCGCTCTGGATGTTAATTCATATCCTTTTGAACTTCAAGTGCGTAATAAAGTTCAATGATCTCATCAACAGCTGACTTCAGAATACGCGCCAAGATGTTGGCTTTAAGATCTTGTGACAGAAATGGAGAAAAAACGTCGCGTTAGGGGGATTGTAACAAAATAGTGTTCGCTGTCTTTTCATTTTGCCAACTATTTCTTTATTTTTCTGACAAAATTTAAATAGAAATGCTCAATTCCTGTGTTTCCCATCTCACTGTCTCAAGTGCCTTCTTATTTATCTCATTTCTATGCACTTTCAGGTCAGTTCACTGCTCTCAAAATTTATAAACCAGGAAATTTCCGTATCTAATCACTCAAAGAGCTTAGCAAAATTCTTAGAAGACCTGTCTAGAAGCAAATACAAGACAAAGGGTAGTTTCAGAGAGCTCTGACTTGTTTAAGAGCTCTGAGTTGTGAGAGCTCATTAGAGAGCTCTGGGTTGTGTAATCCATATGTTCACTCCAAATCGGGCCCAGCTGTGCCATGGGCACATCAAACCAAAAGCATTTCCTCCTTTAACAAACCTGCCAAGACCACTGCAATCCTGGCTCCCTTCCCAAAATGAGGGCACAGGTACCTAGGTTCCATCTGCTTCATACCAATTCCTCCCAGCCTTTCACCACACAGGGTCGGACGTGTGTAACAAAGGGGTGGCAGATGAACCAAAGCCTTTCAAGGGATCCTAGCTACTGGCACCACTCTTTCTCTTTAAAAAACCCTAATGCTAGCCCAGGATTTCCTGTACTGCAGCACAGATCAGCAGATGCTCAGCTCTTGCCTGCATTTCCCACAGAGAAGGAGCGTCAGGTGCACTGGGAATCGATTTTTATTGCCAGCGCTCTAGATCACACGTAGGGTGACCAATGTGAAGCTGGACTTTGCCCCAGGAGGGCAGGAAGTCAAGGAGTCTGAACTGCTGACCCTTTGCACAAGGAGGGCACCAGGCGATTAATTCACTGCCCAGAAATGAGAGGTCATCACAAAGTAATTTCCCCGGAGCACTG
Source organism: Coracias cyanogaster (assembly GCA_033124195.1). NCBI lineage: Eukaryota > Metazoa > Chordata > Aves > Coraciiformes > Coraciidae > Coracias > Coracias cyanogaster. The sequence continues at coordinate 17,950 of JAVSBS010017990.1, forward strand.
TTTATGATTTTTGTCTCTTGCGGCACTACTTCTCCCTCAACACGTTCACCGAGAAGGGAAAGCAATAGGAATTAGGAACAGAGTTTCTCAGGAAGACTATCAAACTGAGCATCTTTACGTAATGCAGGTGCCAGGACAGACTCTGCTGGACTAGCTTGATCGCACCAGTTCAAAAGCACAAGGGATGGCTTCAGGGTGGATCTTGCTGCTCCCTCTGTTCCAGCATTTGCTACACGTGTGCTTAAGCGTCTTAATTGTTTAAGCATGCATAACTGCTTAAGCATCTCCCATCTTTTTCTCTTAGCCCCCTGGATGCAACATCAGAGGCTTTCTTGGCCCTAGTTGGGATGTTTGAAGAACAGGGACAATGACCGCACTTGAGAGGATCGAGTGACTTTGTGGAAAGCACCACAACGGACAAAAGTTGTCCACGTTCCAGTAGCAGGACCTATCCCAGTGTGGGGAACATGACTCATATTTTACTATTAATTGCTGAGCTCGATATGAAAGCTGTCTAAAGGACACTGCTGGCATGGCAAAAGCAGGGCTGGCTCTCCAAATTAGGCACTTGAATTCAGGGCTTCACACGTTCAAAAATGTAATTATGTGACTTGAATTATGATGTTATTTGCAAATATCAGAAAACTAAACTCATGGACTAACTGCCCCTTTTGATATTTTCAGATGTTTAGTTAAGTTTAGGCAAAACCTTGTATTTTTGTTTCCCCTTATTCGGTACTGAAGAAGATGGAGAATGAGAACAGTTGGCCATCTGAGGGATTTGGTTTATAGAAAGGCAAACATCTCAATATCTACATTTTGAGGGCCTGTTCCAGTCAGAGATGGTCTCAAACCCTTCTGTGGCATTCCTACCATTAGGAAGCACAGTCATGTCTACCCATCATTTGACAGCTAAGAAATCTACCAACAAACAAAGCCATTAAGCCATTTTTCAAGAAAAAAAATTAGGAAAAACAACTTTATAGAAAAATCTACCCATTGATTAACTGCCAAAGATTTTTCAAGTTTTTATTAAAAGCTTAAAGGAAGCTTTAATATTTTTTCAAGCCTCTGAAAAATTGATAGACAAAATGTAGCACAAGCATTTAAGTCTGCTTCTTTGAAAGCCATGCCTTCTGGCTCACCTTGCATTTGGAGAAAGACAACTTCGTTGACAAAACTATTCACCTAAAATTTGGAAGAAAAACCCTAACAGTGGTATATTTTGAAGCAGAGATCAGGTCAACTGGAGAAAGTCTGCGCGACTCTACCGCGTTGAGTACTTACACACAGTTTCTAGCAGCCAGGTCTTTGTGAATGACCTCCCGTCTGGCCAAGTAACTCATTCCACAGGCAATCTGAATAGCCATATGTACAAGATCCTGCTGGGAAATTGCCTGCAAGAGCACAGAACAACAATCACTGCAGAACTGCAAGCCCAGCACCTGCAAAGTTAGTGGGGTTTGTTGCATTTTAGTGTCCCCTCACCTCACCTTTAGTGGCTGATGATTTCTAGCAGCTACAGGCACCACCATCCGTTGAAAACTTATGAAGATTCCTTATTCAAAAATTTTTTTTTTTTTTTTTTTTTTTACATGCCAGGGGCAAATGTTTCCAATCTGCAACTGCCTCACTGCTACATGCTTTGATTTATGGTAAAAATAGGTTAAAATGGTCAACTTTACCCTTCTTACCACAGTTCTTCCACTGTTTCCCTGGGAAGGAATGCATTTTCAGGCAGCAGAGTGCAAACAGCAGTCAAATTCTTGTTGCTCTCTACTGCTGTAAACTAGTATCAAAGGCTTCTGCTCCATCTTTTACACTTCCCAGTCCTATACACATTAAACCCTTGCACATATTTATACCTTGGGCTCCCTCTTCCACTTCTATAGTGTTTCAGAAACTCCAGTATGCAGATGAACACAGAGAAGCAGCAAGACTTGGGTTAAAATAAACCAAATACTAAATTAAAACGATAATAAACTGGCTTCTTCCTTAACAGGTTATTAAGAACAATAGCCACGTATTATTTCAGAAAACTCAAGAGCTTGCATTAGGTATTTATTTGTAGAAAAGTTTCATCTGAAATTATCTAGGACAAAAAACGCCCCATTCTTTGTTAAGTCAAGTCATACCTAGTTACTAAGAAGCAACTCCTACTTGACATAATACAGATTATCAACACCAGTTCTGCTTAAATTCTTAGAAAAGGATATTGGTGCATTTGCATAGAGATTTGTAACTCAGCTTAAGCTGCGAAAGAAGTAAACTCAGAGTTGAAAGGCCCTAACAACTTATCAGAATTTGTAAATTAACAGATTTGGTGGCCCTTGCTCGTTTGAAATTTGGTACATAACAGGAACCAATGGTGACCTCAGGAAGCAAGATTTAATTTTGTGCTTGATTTAGTCGAAAGAGAGAAGCCAAACCAAGGTGAAGCTGAAGAAAAGACAAGGTAATCTGAGCCAGAGGGATCATTTTACTACATATATATATGTATATATATATCCATCACTAAACACTGACTTTTAAAAATAAGCAAATTATGTTCTCATCTAGGAATATTTTCTCATGAAATACATACAACAGGTTCCACTGAAACACAGTGAAGTTATGAACACTAAAGAGCACCCACAGCAGTTAAAAAATAAATCAGCAGATATTGCTTTCCTGAATAAAGTTAAATAAATCCACCTATTGTACTTAATAGCAAATCTACAGCAGCACTTTAAAAGTTTATCAGAAGTGCTTTATGCTTACTGTAATTGTGAATTACAGCAAAGGGATAATCTATTAGTTAAACCAAAAATAAAATCAGTACATCTAATATTTCTCCATACACAATTTTCCCCTGTGTATTTTAACTTAAATCCACAACCATACAATAATTTCTCTATTGTAATGTTTGGGTTTTTTTTAAGATGTATCGATAGACCAGCTTCTACCCTCATGGGAGTCTAACCCAGCTTCACGCCCTCTGAACATCTGTGATCAACGCAGCCAAGACTCTTTGCTTTGTATGAATCAAGACAAATACTTGCTAGGGAATCTGCTTGCCAGTTCTCTTTTGTCGCCACAGAACAGGTCAATATCACAAATCTTTCTCTAAAGGAACAGACACAGATGATAAACTAAGTTTAACGGGCAAGATTCTTGAGTGTACCTGAGGATTATTGGCCTCTACCAGCTTGCACTGTCGCAAGAATAGTTTAAGGTTCCCCCAGTTCATGTATGGCAGCAGCACCATTGGTTTCTCTCCCTCTTCTATACAGACATGAGTGATGGGTAGCAGATTCCTGGAAAATAGGGAGAGAAATTCTTATTTATTCTTATTATTATTCTTATTTATGAAACTGCAATTTGGTAAAAATCTTCTTGATCCCTAAACACAATGAATTAAAGAAATTCAACATTGAAGAAAAGCATTATGAATTGCAGAGCATAAGGTCTCCAAAGAACTGAAGGCCTAGACTTTCTTTTTTTTAAACGAAATATTTAAGTACTTTCTCATTAGGAAGATCTCTCACCTGGTCCAAAAGGGCTGAAATAAATCCCTGTGAATACAGGTTATGATTTATAAGAAGCCATATATCCTCAACTTGGAAGTGTATCATTCTAAATGCAACTACAGTTATAAAATACATAGTTCCATTACAGTGCTTAAAAAAAAGGTCAGAATATCATGTTTAGTCCACTTCAAAATGACAGAACAAAATTGTAGTTTTGAATCGACTAAACATTAAACTGCACTCAAATGCAGAAATATCTCTGGAGTTTTATCACAGGTGTTTTAGAATCGCGGAGTTATTTAGGTTGGAAAAGACCTTTAAGATCACAGAGTTCAACCATAAATCTCACACTGCCAAGTCCACCACTAAATCCCTTGCAACGGTTCTTTCCAAGCCTCCTTACAGTTCAGGTAACCCCATGCTGCATTGTTTCTAACCATCTTCCTGCAGCATCAACATATCAGTTTGTAGAAACCTGAAATAAACTGTTATCATTTCATTTTTCCAAGATATACTTTTTTCACACTTACCTCTC
>JAVSBS010017991.1:0-19888 GCA_033124195.1 Coracias cyanogaster
CGGGCGCCGCCGCCATGCAGGGCCACGGGCCCCGACTCCCGCCGCTGCCGCCGAGGAAGGTAGGGGGGTGCGGAGGGGCCCGTAGCCGGGCCGCGGCGGCGGCGGGACCGTGGGGAGCGCGGGCAGAGGCGCCAGGAGGCGGCGGCCCGCCGCTGCCCGCAGACCGCTCGTCTGCCGCCGCGGCCGTCGGGGCGCGGGGGATCGGTGCCGCTCCAAAAGAATCTTTGATTCTTTTTTCCCTTCAGCCCCCAAATTGGCTTTTCCCCCCTCCCCCGGTATTGCGTTCAGCTGCGGGGACGGGAAACCGGGGGGCGTGAGGCGAACACCCACCCACCCTCCGGGCCGCCGAGGGCAGCGCCGCCCGCCCCGCTGCCTTCCCGCCGGGACGGGACGGGACGGGACGGGACGGGACGGGACGGGACGGGACGGGACGGGACGGGAGGGCTGCGGCTCCCTCCGTCCCCGCCGGGTGCGGGTGGGCTGGGTCGGCCGCCGGAGCGGCTCCCGGCCGCGGGCGGGCGGGCGGGAGAAGGTCTGAGGGGACGTGGGGAGCTGCTGGAAAGCCGAGCCAAGTGTTTGGGGAGCGGCGGGGCGGAGGAGCCCCAGCCACCCGGCGTGGGGCCCCCGGGTGAGCGCAGCCCTGCCTGGGGCTCCGGCGACAAAAGGAAGAGGAGGAAACACGAAGCAAGTTCTTGGGGGGAAACGCGGGCCCTCCTGGAGTAAGCAGCAGAGTCTTCCTCGATTTCAGCAAGGCCTGGAATCCCTCCATGCTCCTAGCTCTGCATTCCCCTCTTCCTGCTCTGGACAGCCTGCTTTGCTCTTACTTTGCCTTCGACAGGAGCAAACGTCTGCACTTGGGTGCAGCCTGTAGCTTAACGGGGTGGCTCTTCTAGCTCTGGCTTGGGATCCATGAGAATATTCGCTTGTCCTGGGGACAGAAACACCACCTTGCCTTCCCACTGTGATACCCAAGGATGATGGGTGCTAGTGGGTTAGGCATGGAGCTGGTGGAGGACAAGGGCGGTTGGGATCTGGGAAGAATTTACTGCTGTCTGCTGCCGTGGTCCCAGCGTCAAATGCGGACTGGAGGATAAACTCTGCAAGGTGTATTGGGATGCTTTCAGAGATTTTAATTTTATGAGTCTCCAAGGAGTCTGGCTGCTGATGCTTGGTGCTGGAAGAAGGATGGTCTAGGGGGAAATTGAGGCTTTCTGACTGCTTGGGGCTGCAGTGGAGCCTTGCAGGAGCAGGTAGTAAGTTCTAAGCATGGCGCATGAAATCCTGCTCTTTACGAGAGCAGTTTGTTTCCTGGACAGGTCAGCAAGTTACATGGGAGCTGTTCCTAACCTTGAGGTGTTCCCAGCCACCTTTGCTTTTGCCACTTCAGCAGGGTTGTTGCTTTTGGAGAGTAGCCTCACCGGCCTGGAGCTCAGCTCGAAGGATAAAGAGAGGGGCAGGGGGATTTCCACGGGGCTTTCATTTGGTACTGGGCGAGGAGCTACTGGTGTTGGTGATGGGTTAAAAAGCTGTTTTCTGTGTGGGCTGCCACCTTACTGACCGCTCATTCTTGGTGTGCGGTAGCAAAGTCCAATAAAGTGTACTGGCTCCATTTCTGAACCACCAGAAAGGGAGTCGTTGCTGCATCCTGCCAGAGGAAAGGAATGTGTTTCCTCGACCCTCTCGTTGTATTCTGAATTGTTGTCATCAGCATAGTGTTTGTGGGCCTTAGCGGTTGTTGATTTTTTGGGAGGAGGATTTGTTTGGTTGTTTTTTCTTTGAAATAATCCAAACAGTGTTCCAGTGTGTGAGAACGGATATCTACCACATTGGGACAGACTTGGAAACAACAGAAAATGCTAAGTATGGAAATGAGAGGAAAGCCATAGGATTTCCCAGGGCAATACAGTGCCTTATTGAGAAACAGAAGAGAAAGCACTGGAAACAAGGGGTGCTGGAGAGAGCCGGGATGTAAAAAGCAGGCTAAAGATTTATTGCTCAGCTGGGACCTCTCCTTGCCTGTGGGTGAGAAGGTTGTGTGCTGAAGCTGGAGTTGGCCTTTGGTATGTCCCTGTCCTGACAGTTCACGCAGAAGTTGCTCCCTGTTTGTCAGCTCGGGTCCCCAAACGTAATAGTCCTGGTAGACCACAAGTGCACGTGGAGTGTCCCAAAGTGCTGCCTTCAGTAGTGTCCCCAGCTTACTGCCTTGGGAAATCTTTGAGGACATTTTGTCTGCAGAGGCAACCACGTGATGCTTTCTGTTCTCCAAAAACAAGAAGGACGTTTAGATCCTTTGTCCAACACTTACAAGATGCTTGTCTTTCTCCCATGCCTGTATTTATATGTTAGAATTATTTGGACAAGGAGATGATAAATAAAGACCACGTAAGCTGCAAGGCTGTCAGAGGTGATCTTAATTCAGTGGGAGCCTTTCCACTGAGCTACTCTAAATATCAGCCATAATAAGTCATTCATACAGATGGGAATTAAAACTTCTGTTTTGCTGGGTACTCTAGGAGCACAGAGGCAAATGCAATCCTTGCCCCTGGTTTAAGATTTCATTTGCCAATGAGATCTTCATGCACAGAGCCAGACTCTTAAACATGGAGAGATGCTGGGCATTTCAGAATTTTAGATCCCTCTGAATGCATCATCCAAGGCAGCTGATTCTCTCTTCCTTTTGGAGCACCTGACATTTATTTTCTGACTGGAACTGTGCCGAAGCTGCTCTTTCCTAAGGGGAGGACACACCAAGGGGAGAAGAGGCTCTGTAGTGCACCGTTAAGCCCATGAGAGTGGAGAAGAACCTCTCTTAAGCTCTTTTTGAGGCTGGTTAATTGTGATGGTCAGCTCTCTTAGGCATCCAGAACTGGAGTATAAGCTCTTCAGGGAAGCATTTTTTAGCGGAAGGATTTAAGTACTAGTGGCTGATATGTCTGTTGGCACGATCCCAAGAGCTGGCTGGAAGAGGCCTCTACTATGAAGGAAATGCTGAAATAGGACTTTTAATGAACTTGCATAGCAGTTCCTTAAGGACTGAGAAGACTCTCCACAGGGAAGGAGGGAGTGGGAAGTAGCTAGAAAGAAATTCCTTTTTCTGTTCAAGTTCTGACAGTAAATGAGTGAGCCTGGTTTTGCCTAGATACAGCACAAATAACATTGCACCTGAGGGGTACCAACCTGTAAGCACCATTTTCCCCACACAAGGCTGGAGAAGAGACACTGTTTTCTTGTTTGTAGCTCTGAAGTGCAATGGGCAGGACAATAGCATGCTTTATCTTGCTTATTGGATTGTTCTTTGGTTTTCACCACAAAGTGGCTTTACCAACTACTCGAAAGCAAAGCACCAGCACCTCAGTGTCCTTCTTATACTGTGGCACACAGAACTGGACACAGTACTTACTCAAGGTACACCTAACACAAAGGAGCTAGAGTCTCTGGAGCTGCTGACCCTCTACAACCTGGGTGTTCAACTGAGAGCTGTGTCCCTGGGTGGAAGCCTGGCACAGAAGAGGCTGAGGTCTCTGTTGTCACTATAGTACTAAAAGGCATCATCAGTATCTTACATAAGTGGTTAAGGTCCTATAAGCCAGTCCTGTTCAAGATCTGTCCCAGCCTTTACATGGTTCGCAGCTCAACTGGATCAAGGTACTCCATGTCTGTAGAGATGGGCCTGATGAGATGAAAGTTCTAAGTCCCCAATCTGGTTCCTTATTGGAGCAATGGATACTTGCCTGCCTCTCGTGCAAGTCTTGTCTTTCAGTGAGCCAGGAGCTCAGCAGGAACTCTCTGCATAGAGCCTGCAGTGAAACACTTTTAGGGCTCTGCCATCACGGTGGTCCTGTCCCTCCTGTGCTGAGACAGCTCGGAACCGTAACGTGTGCTTCCAGCCTGTCACTGCTGCAGTTGCCAATAGAGATTGTACTCTTGGTGTAATCCCGGTGTGATGACCAGGGTAATCCTATGCGGAACCCCCCTGGGTTTGTACTGCTCTGAGTACAGTATTGCCTAAACATTTGCTGGTCAAATGTGGGGTGCCATGTGTGTGCAACAAAGACCCCAAAAGGGGGCTCACAATAAATCTCCCTTGCCAGAAGTCTGAAACATTAGGACTCCTCTAATGCAGATAACATGTACTGGGAACCTTACTTCTGCCTTTTTTGCAAATGATACTGTCCCACAGTAAAGCTGAGGAGAAGTGCAGCTGGAGAGATAGAAGCTTGGAAGAGTAATGTCCTGCTGGAATGAACACCATGGGTGCTGGCATAGTCTTCATCCTTTGTTTCAGTGCTTCTTCCCTTGCCCAGGTTAGGGAAACCAGCTGCAGCTGCCATACTGTTAGTTCCAGGGGTTTCGCAGGGCAGAGCCAGTACTTACAGTGGTGACCAAAGGTCAGTTTTTACTAATTAAACTTTTTTGGGAGTCAGTACATCTCTGAGGCCATCTTGTACATTTCAGGCGAGGTCATCATCCTACCTCTAGGACGCTAGCAGCCAGGTTTGCTTGGAGTCTTGGTTTTCTTTTTTTAATTGTGTGAATGAGAATTTGGCTTGGATGTTACCTGTTACCTTTACATGCTGTTACACATGCCTTCGCTGAACGTGAGATATGTCTGTCGGCTGTCTGATAAGCAACTCACGGGCGGCTGGGGTAAAGCCTTGGGTTGCTCATCAAGAGGAGGTGGTTGCCCTGTGGCCAGGCTGCCATGTACAGCCCATGCAGGAGTCACTGGTCCTCAGTCCCCCAGCACTGCAGCCAAAGCTCTCGCTCAGCCCTGTGCTGGGAACCAGCAGTGTTTATGCGATGAAAGGGAGCAGAAGATGGTTTTTCCTGATCACTGCCTTTGCCCATACATGTGCTGGCTGAGAGCCAGGATGGAAACTCTGTCCTCATGAGCAGAGAGAGGGAGATGGGAGGGGCGAGAGACAGAGAGAGGCCCTGAAGTAGAGGGAGTTGAAATAGAAACACCATCCCACACAGAGAAAAGCCTCTAACAGATGGGTCTGGCCATCCTGCGGGTTCTTCACGCAGTTGGCTTCACATGCAGCACTGATGAGGCCTCATCTAAGAGTGTGGGTATGGGGCATGGATCATTTTGATATGCATGATGGAAAAGCAGAGGCAAAAGGAAAGAAGCTAGCTGGGTAAGTCATTCAGCTTCATCTCTGATGCCTGAAGTGGGGTTTGTGAGTTGCCAATGGTGCTGTGTCACTAATAAGGCAGATGCTGCTGTATGAGGGGCAATTGTTGGAGAGGCAATACTTGATTTTCAACTGTGGCATCCTTTAACTGTGGCAAGTCTGCTCTCCTCTGTAGAATAATATTGCTAATGCTGATGGAGGTTTGTTTCATTGGTCTTGTTCAGCAGAAGGCTATCAATCTGGATTGAGACTAGTGTAAAGATAGGTTCTGCAAGTAGATGCTGGCAACTATATTTTCCTATACGAAACTCCTTATTAGGCATCATGGTAAATTCAGATTTGCTGAACAATTCAGCCTACAGGATGCCGACCTGGCTTGGAAAGGACTTGCCTTGGTTAGATATCTGTGCAGGAGACTGTGCCTGGCAGAAAATCTGGTCTTGGAGAAGCAGCCAGAAAAGCTTGGCTCTGAGCTCATTTTAAGTGCCTGGGCCAGATTTTCAAATGTTGAGAGCTAATGATGGTTAGGGGCAACTTGAGTGGAGAAAGGTGCCACCTCACTTGGAAGTGGACAAAAGAATTCTGGGTGGGACCTTGCCAGACACTGAGATTCCTGATCCTGCAGATCCCTGAGAGCAGATGGCTCCTGACCAAGTTCAGGAGCTCAAGCTACGTTTCCAGAAACTTCCTGGAGACTCTGGCAATCCGCTAGAGAGACTGTTTTGGGGGGCAAGGACTTACTTCTCTTAATAACCAGAATAATTTTAAATGGCTAGCTGCTCCATGTTTTAATTAAATTTCCCTTTGGGAATAAAAGTGGTGAAGTGTTTCTGTGATCCTGCTGCACTTAAATATTCTGTACAGTGCCCCTGGTTTGGCAGATCTTTTAAGCAGATGTGTAGGTCTAGGCGCATGCTTACATCCACCCAGCAGAGCACCTTGGCTCCCAGTGCAGTACATCGTTCCTGCTCAGGGAAGTTTGGTCTGGCCTTCATGCAGTCTAATTGAAGATAGCGGGCTTTGAGCACAGGCTTAAAATTAAACACCTGCTCAAGTGTTTTCCTCATCACAAGTGGTCTCTCACACACCCATCTGTATTCTGTAGAATCATTTTATATTAGCGATGTCCTTGAATGTTGCTTTCCTCTTCATATCCTGTGAGACTTCTTGCCAAGTGCTTGCTGAGGAGCCGTGTGACTGTGAGCAGTTCAGGTGAGATGCTGTCACAGCCCTGGTATTTTGCTAGCATTGTGAATAGGCGTGCATATGTGAATGATTAAATCAACCCATCAGGGTGTCATCTGGAGAGCAACAAATGCTGAGCTTGCTGTACAGGCGGGGGGAGGATAAGATCCCCCTCAGTATTTTTTGCTGAAAGCTTTTCCTCTCTGCAGATGTGCAGCTGCTGTGGTTCTTTGCCAAAAGCCGGCCCTGACTTTCAGAGCTGGGGAGCGTGCACGCATCTGTTTGCAGAGGAGAGCAGTGAAGGGCATCGGGTCTCCTGTCCTGGAGGATTATGTTCTCATGATAGATAACGCTGACCGTCATGGGGGGAAATGGCAAATTTCACAGGGCACCATGAGGGCACTTCGTAAATATGAGTTTGCTTGCTAGTGTCAGCCAAACACCACCTTCCTAAATTAAAAAGGAAAGAGCTCCGAGAGACTTTTCAAACTATTGGAACTTTTTCTTTGAAAGCATTAAGCTCCCCCTCCCTCCCAGAAGATGGGTATATTTTCCACACACAAAAATATGGTATGTTTCAGCTGCAAAATGTGCTGTGAATGTAGACTGTACTGTTTTTTTTCCTTTTAAGTAAGAGTTGATTCTTGGGGTTTCCAGATCTCAGAGTGGCATAGTAGTCAACAGGAATAAATACCTCTTACTAAAACTGAGAAAGGCATCTTCTTCAGCACATGTAGCACTTCAGAAATCAACATCTGGCCAAAACAAGACCCTGAGGCATCCTCCACAGTCTACTAATGTCTGTGAGAGCTTTTCCATGAATTCAGGGAGCTTGGGATTAAGCTATAATTGAGAATCTGTTTTTCCCTGCCTTGGCATGCTAGGCTGTATGTGCAGCAATCTGCACTCAAAATTCTGCAAGAGAATTTCTTAATGAATAGAGCTTTTTCCAGATGATATAAGAAGCCCCAATCTAGCTGCGATTTTTCAGCAGCTTTGTCAAACTCTGAAAGAGGCCTGAGACATTTCCTACTGGGAAACCAACATATGGTAACTTTTTTTTCGCATGGGATTTCTGTCTCTATCTCCCGAGATTACTATGAGTGACTCCAAGTTGAAGTTTTGCCATGGTGTCACCTCTCACATACAACAGTCTGGTAGTTGGTGAGGGGTACTGATGGCGGTTGCCACTTAATCTGTGCTAAAGCTTACCCCATCTGTATCTTCTTGTTTGCACAATAGGAAACTTTCCTTGTAGGATGATTTGGGCTACGCAAATTCAGTGAGAAACCAAGGTTTCCCCTGTTAAATTCCTAAATTCTTCCTAAATTCTAGTCAGAGAAAGGCACTTTTGGGTGCATTTCAAGGAAAAATAGGATCACCTCGAAAACACACAAATTTAATAAAATATTGTCAGAATTTGGTGAGGTTGGGTTTTGTTTTTAAACTAATTTATTCTGATATGTAATATATTGCTTCATGTTCTACTTGATTAATGCTTGCTCGCATGAGGTAAAATTATTTTTCTGGTCTAAATGAATCTGGAAACATTGTCAGAAACAGAGGACTTGTCCTGTCAGAGCAGTGAAGGACTTCAACTCTGACCACCAGGACTAAAAATTCTGGCTTTTCTGTTCTTCAAACCAAAATACGCACATATGCCAATTGCAGTTTCTCTGCTTATTCATGCTTAAGGCAGCCTTCCATTAGATTGTGATGATTTTTATTAATAATAATAATAATTATTCATTATTATTATTATTGTTAATAGAACACAATAGACCAGACTGTTCCACTCGTAAGGGACCTACTAGTCCAACTGCCTGACCAATTCACGGCTGACCAAAAGTTAAAGTATGTTGAGGGCATTGCCCAAATGCCTCTTAAACACTGACAAGCATGGGGCATCGGCCACCTCTCTATTTCCGGTATTTAACCACCCTCTTGCTAAAAAAATGCTTCCAGTCTAAACCTCCCCTGGCGCAGCTTTGAGCCATTCTCACACTTCCTATCACTGGGTACCAGGGAGAAGAGATCAGGACCTCCTTCTACGTGTACCCTCCTTGGGAAGCTGTAGGGAGCAATGAGGTCACCCCTCAGCCTTCTTTTCTCCAGACTAGACAAACCCAAAGTCCTCAGCTGCTCCTCATAGTGCATGCCTTCCAGCCCTTTCACCACTTCTGTTGCCCTTCTCTGGATGCGTTCATTACTAGTATTTTATTTTTAATATGGGCTCCTGGTAAAGATCTGCTTTTCGTAAAATCAAGCCTGACCTTGGATTACATAGGTTTTTTTTCTTGCTTTCTATTTTTAAGTATAGAGAATTATTTTTTTTTAAAGTCTGGAAACAGGTAGTCACTAACCCATTCCTTTTTCCTGAAAGGAACATTCGGCTGTCTCACTGTCTCTGTTACACATGTAACTTTTTTTCTTCTGTTTTTTAAAATTGTGGACAATATTTGGCAATAGAGGCAATTTTGGTGTGACTTGTCATTAAATTCCTGAATGCAGAATTAAGCAGAGGCTTGTGTAATGCAACTTTTCTTAAGCAGTTTCTTCACAGAGTCAGCATAATTTGGTGATACACTGATGAAGCACAGTGACATGTATGTGGATGAGATCACCAGAAAAACAAAGTGGTGTCAACCGTCTTTGCTTCATTAACTTTAGCTGGGCAATGACCTGGAAATGACGTTCGGGGCTTTTTGGTGTTTTGGAGGAATTTTTGTGGTATTTCTTTTTCCATTTTGTGGTTGAATAAAAAGTTATATAAACAGCTGTTTGGAGAAAGGTGGCAGGGTACTCAATCTTTTCCCTTCCCTCATTTTTTCTAGCTATATTTTGGTAGGTAATGTCGTTTCACAATAAAGAACTTCACTCTTGTAAGCTTTCCTCAGATTATATCCAATATTTTCTTGAAAGTTTCTCTCTCTGTTGGTTTGGGCTTTTGTTTTGATTTTTTTGATGTACTGAATTTAGATCACACTTGGGAAAAATTATTTCAGTTGGTCAGAAACTGTGAGTGATTTACTCATCCGGCAGCACTCCAACTTGTTTGTGACTTTTGCAAATTGGGTTGCTGAAACCACACAGCTGCATTTCAGGTGTATGAGTGCATCTTGCCCAGATAAATTAATTTCTGGACCCCTTCTGATCAAGTAAGAGAAACAGGCACTTTTACAGTACAGTTCAGAGTTTGTGAGATGCCTGCCTTGGGAGGAGAGAGTGCTTCTAGGGCACAAATTACCTCTTGAGAGTATTAAAGAGGCTGAAAGAGTTTCTCACACGTGAGCATCAAGAGTTAGCTGAGATGGATCAGCCCATTGTTCCGGTTTAGTTCCTGTATGGAAAAATTGTGTTAATCTGAGGTATCTGGAAGCATATTTGTTATATAAAGGGCTTACCCTTATCTCAGTGTGTTATGTTTTGAAAAGTCAGTCTTGGCAAAAATATGACCCAAAGTAGGACTGGTATCTCATTCATCATAATTTTTACCTGTCATCAAAAGTCAGATTTCTGTGAAGAAAGTCTAAAGAAAAGTGAATTCTTAGTTTTATAGAACTGTATTTGAAAACACTATACATCTCTTAATATTCTTTTTGCTTGGGAAGGCGTGTTAGCAAAGACAACTTCCTGCTAACCTGTTTCTAGTGACAAAATTTCTCATCTGTTTTATTTTTCTTTTTAATATGAACGCAGTGAACTCACTTGGAGAAGTGGATAACAGATTTTTATTAAGTAAATGCTATTCAATCTGGATGTTTGAGTTATTACATGTGGAAGAGATGGGAAGAAGAATGCCTACTTGAATGCCAAACATTGGGGTTTTTACCAGCCAAGAAGTTAATAAAATATAGCATTACATAAGTTCTTCTTGTGCCTCTTCTAACTGAAGAAAATGTTTGAGGAATTTCCCCTAAACAATTGAGTTTAGGTTTAGTTTGCCAGTAGTGTCTGTAGACATTCTCCTTTCAATAAAGAAAACCTAGTTGTTATCAAAAGATCCGTTGTGTTCTGCCATAGGGCAGCTTCTACCTTTGCATAAACATGGTGGTTGTGGTGAGGAGTATTCCAACTGGCTTGTTCATAGGGTACCTAATCTAGAGAACATGTGCAGTTGTTAAAATCACCATCTTCTGCAGGGAGAAAAATAGTTACGGACAGCCCCTTTCCTGAACCAGAGCCTTAGAGCTGAGTGCATAATGCTGGTATCATCACGTGAGAACCAGTACAACTTGTTCTACTCAGAGAGGCTTTATGGTCTTGATCTGAGGGGACTCTCTTTGGGTTTCTGTAGGTAGATCTGTGTTGGTGAGGAACAGAAATGAGGTGAATGTGGATGGTTTGGTGGGTGAAATGCAAGCCACACCATAATCACTGGAGTCAAATCAGTACCTTCAATACATCTATAATTTTGCCTTGCATTGGACTGGAAACAAGATGTTTATGAGCATTTAAGATGAAAGGGGATGATGTTTATTGAATAGTTCAGGGGACAGGGGCTTGCAGAAAGGATTTGACTCCAGAAGACTCCTACTTTGATAGTTTGTTCTGGATCCTGTAAAACGCGCCCTTGTGAAATGCATTCAGCGCTGGCTGCTTTGTAGTAATGAGTTTTTCCTGTGAACAATAAACAGTATTGGGACCTAGTCCAGGACAACATTCAAACATCTTGGGTGGAGTATGCCCTCGTGGTTACCCTGAAATACAAAACTTGGATGCATGTTCTCCGGGCTGGAAGCTTCTGCTAGAATAGCTCAGCTTTGGTTGTGAGATAAGGGCTCAATGGAGGAAATTCTGCATGGGTGCTCTGCTTCTGCTCCGTTATCAAACAGGCTGATGTATATGAAATAAAGTAAACAATGGAAATTACAGTCCTCTGGAGTATGTGGTGCTTTTAGCACATCCCTTGGAAGAGAGTAGTGGACAATATGTGCTTATTTGATAACTCTTCAGTTTCTAAGCTTTCAGCCATGAGAAACTCAAAGAAATGCTTCAGCGAAGAAAAAAAGATGCAAATGTCCCAGATAAATGCTCTCAGTATTTCCCAGTTTGGGTGTTTTTGTTTGGTTTTTTTTTTTTTTCTTTTAGTTATGAAATAACTTTAAGCTTTTCAAAAAATTGTACCCTGATCTCTCTGAAAGTAGAACGAATTTGTGAGGAAAATACTTGCTTTTTCTAATAGCAAGAATTAACAGCACTCATCACTATCTGCCAAGGCAGCCTTACTGGCGGATTCATGGCTTCCCTAATAGCTTCCACTGAACCGCTGAAGTTTGTTAGGCACTGCAGAACTACTAGGGACAAAAGACCGTGGAAATGTGTTAGGGATGGCATAGAGCTATATCTTGTTTTAACAGCCATTTTTTACTGCTTACTTGCTGGTTAGTTGGAGAAAGGCAAAAAATACCTTGTGGGAGGAAAAGGCACCTAGTAGTAGTGCTTTGAAAGGGATTTTTTTTTTTTCTTTTTTTTTTCTGTTTTGGGGGGCGTTGTTTGTGTTTTTTTCTCTTTCCACAGAGAAAATGAGAATGAATTTTCTTTTACATTAATTAAATGACAGGTTATCATAGGATAATCTAGGTTGGAAAGCATTGCAGGAGGTCTCTACTCCAGCCTCCTCCTCAGACTGTTTCAGGTCTGAGCTCAGACCAGGTTGCTCAGGGCTGTGTCTGGTTGGGTCTTGGAAACCTCCAATGATGGAGACAGCAGGGCTGTTCCAGAGATGTATTATCCTCATGGTGAAAAAAAATTTTTCCTTATGTCAAGTCTCTACGTTGTTTCCACTTTTTCCTGTCATCTCTCATCCAGCCAAGAGAGAAGCAGCCAAGGAATTTGCTTCAGGTCACACACTGTGCTACACTGATGGGTTTGTTTTTATGAGAAGTAAAATGCTCAAAAAGTCGTGACAGAATGTGGAAGCCTGAGTCTTGTTTCTGAAGGGGACTGAGGCGTGTGAGTGGCAGTCCAGATCTGGCTTGGACATGTTTAGGTGCAGAGCATCACTGGATCTGTCTGTACATCTTCTGAGCTGCCAGGACATGAGGAAGCTCTTTAGACCATGTCTGGATTAGTCTGTTCTTCTGGAAGTGCCTTTTTCAGAACTGTGACCTGTTATCTCAGACACCTCCCATGTTAGCAAGTTCTGCTAACATGCTTTCTTTCACAGTCAGAAGCTGTACCAAAGCCCAAGGGGATAATGTATGGATGGTTACATGCAATAGACTTACTCCTTACGCTCTACGCTTGTCTGGTGGGTCAGGGCACCAAAGAGCAAAGGGTCCTTCCTCAGTCTGTTTTGTGCTTGGATTGCTAAATGCCTGGTTACTGAGAGGGTGCAAGCAGATGGGCGACACAGTGACATGAGTTGATTTTCTGTTTGCATTGCTTTCTTCTCCAGGGGTTCCAGTGTCAGTGCAGGGGAAACTCTTGTGTTTCAGGAGGCCGTCACCCTCCTGACACGCGCCTCTGCCCAGCCCCTTCAGCCATTCCTGTGCTCGGGATCATCCTGGGAGGGAGAGAGTATTGAGCCACATGTGAGAGTGAAAGGACGGAGGAGGAAGAGTGATTTTCCCTAGGACTGGGGGTTTGGATTAGGATTTTTTTCCCACTTTTATTGGCCAGGAGTGCAATGACCGCTTAACCACATGGACCAGGCTCACTCCCTCCCCCACGCTTCCTCTCCCTGGCAGAGCACAGGCTCTCAGATTTCCTCCCAGCGCGGGCGGATGGCGGCTCTCAACTACATTCCTCTTCTCACAAAAGAAAAGGAAAAACTGCTCTCCACACGGGCAGATGGCCGACTGTTTCCTGGCAGCTCCGCTCCAATGTCCTTTTTCCTATTGTCCTGACTAACACATGCACACATGCACGCACACACCCACAGAGAGCAGCTTTCCTCCTGGAAAAATAAATAAATGCAAGCCCTCTTTGCAGAGGCTCTTCTTCTTTGGAGCTGCGAGAAACCTCGTGATGGGTAAATCTTTGGTGCCTCACGTGCTGCCTGGCCCGGCTCTCTGCTGAGGAAGGTTGAAGGAGGGGATGGCATGCCGCACTGTGGTTGACAGATTTCGATACGGAATGAGATCTGTAATAGGCAGATTCTGTGTTTGTGATGGCCGAGACATGTGAGCGAGTGAGAGCGGGAGGAAAGATGAGGTTGAGCAAGGCAGGGGAAATGGGATCTCCAGAACCACAAAGCAATCTACAGGTGGCTTTTTGCATGAGCTCTGAAGGTGGAAAGACTGTATCAGCAGGTCACGGACTTGGAACTGATAAGAGAAGGTCTCCTGGAGCGTGCAGCAACCAGGACTCTGCAGATGGTGCCCCAAGGTTGTGGTGATGGACACATCAGGAAGCTGTGTGCTAAATCCTCATCAGGAGGGGCAAGAGTCAGCATCCTGCAGGCTGAAGGCCACTGAAGGAGAAATTTGCTGAGGCTCCATTTGTCTTCCCTGATGATAACTTATTTTGGAAGAAGTTAAGGTTCTTCGTTTTAATGCTCTCATTTCCTTTCTGAATGTGAGACAAATTGTCTTCCTGCCAGGAAACTCTTTGCAGAGTTGCTCCTCGAAGGGACCTCTTTGAGTCCCGTTTATGCTAGAATAGCAGAGGTTATCTCACCACATCGAAAATGAATTCCGATGTGGTTCATGAGCTGAATGCTATATTTTAGTGGCAGGTTGTTTCCTATGCTGTCAAATGTTTGGGTTTCCTGTAAGCATAGTAATAGCCCTGAATTCTTTCCAATTCTTTTTACACTAGAAGTGATTTACTGTTGTAGTAGGACTGGTGTATTTGTAACACAGCATTCCTATCAAAGGAAGGAAAGTATCTGCAGCAGTTGGCTACATTGGTAGAAGTACTTATTTGCCAATGTGGCTTTGTCTTTATTGGGGACCGAAGCCAGGTCCTCTGCATCTGCTCTGAATCCTGCCTCTCTGCGTCGCTGATAGACAGTTCTACTGGCAGATCTGTGCTTGTGTAAATCTGGTCCATATTTCTTTTGGTTTATTCCATATTGACTACAGTTGTCTTGTATGTGGGTAGTTTCAAAGCCAAAGAAAACAGGTATGAAACACTGGCTCCACTGATGTCATCAGCAAGCTCATGTCCACTTCAGGAACACAGGATTCACCACTAATGTCTTCTTCAGCCTTGAATTTAAGTAACTGAATTTTCATTTATTAGACTGCAAAGCCTAAGTAAATAATATCCCACTTTGAAGGGGGCTGAGCAACCCCACTGTGTGCACGCATGTGATAATGCAAGATCTAAAACATGAGGAAATTATCTAATATTGCCAAGAACCGTCACAGAAGAGCTGTCCTCTGTTTCTGCCTTCACATCCCAGGGTCTTGGTTTCTCCATCTGGAATTACATATATTTTTTTAATCTTTTGTTCATGACTTCCTTGTAGAAAGCTTAGCCTGAAACATATCGTTCCACTAAACATTTTAATTAGACTTCATTTTAGCAGCCAGATTGGGAAATACTGAATCTTTCTCTTCCTTCCCATGTGATTTTTTTCTTAGTATTTGTTAAGCTACCTTCAGGAGTGAAGACTCATCACGTCTCTGAGCAGTAATACAAACCATACTTGCCACTACAAAGAATAACAGTGTTTACCTTCTATACATGCTGGACTTAATCTGTGCTTGTGAGCAGTGAATTAGAGAAAGTGTGCTGCTGTTTTGTTTGACATGGTCATGTAACATCCCACCGCTAACCCTGGAAATGCTGTTTTTTCCAGCTGAGGGTGTGGTTGCCTGAAGGAAACTGGAGGGATGTTTGAGTTGTTGAGTTTTTTTTTCTGTTTGTTATGTGTTTAGAGGGAGGAACAAAGGGAAAGTAAGACAATGGGAAATGTGGGACAAGCTTAATAATAGTGGGTGCAACAAGCCCCACCTTTAAGAGAAGACAATTGGCATTGTGAGACCCTGTTTTTGATTTCTATCTTCAGGTTAAGGGTTTTTTTTGTTTGTTTCAGTCTGCAGTTTTCCATGCTGAGCATTGCCTCTGGCTGAATTACTTTTGAAAGCCTTCAGCCAAAATGTTCCAGCTGTTTCAAAGAGTGAAGCTAGGGGAGAAAAATGTCCTGTTTTCCGTGTCTTAGAAAGTGCATGGGCTTTTCTTTTGCTAAGGCTAATTGTATGCTTCAAAACAGAAGCATTACATGCTATATAGATCAGGAATTCATCCTTTGCCACTCCCTTGTCATCTCTACCTGAACTTTGCCAAGGCTCTGTGGGAAGAAAGTTTCAGCTGGCACATGGTCAGCAGAGGTTTTTATTTTTAGTAGCTAAAATCTTCTGTACTTACCTATTCCCAAATGTGCTGTCCTTCCAGCTCCCTGTGCCAGGCAGGTGATGCTTGTGCTATCCCCTACAACCCTGACCTACAACCTTCAGCAAATGGGTGGTTGAGGGAAGTAATGGAGAGGAGGTGAGTGTGATTTCTCAAGGGTCCGGCTGCTTTACTACAGGACAGGAATGGTCGAAGGATGCAGTTGAGACCCAGGGTGACCTACCAATATTGCCCACAGCAGGTCTTGCTGGCTTCCCTTTTCTTGTTGCTGGGGGGTTAGCTTCTTTCCAAGCAGAGCCTTGTTGTCAAATCCATCCTAACACATCCTATAATAAAGCCCCAGGCTAGTAGTCATCTGTGGATGGATACATGCCATGTGCAGTTCAGAGCCAAAGGCTGACCACCTAACCAGTGGTACAGAATATGTTTTGGGGGTTTAGTAAGACCTCCTTGTAAATCTGTGCCTAGGACTAGCCTAGTGGACTAGACTACCAGGAGTTTATTTCTCCTGTGCCGTTGATTATCCAAGTGGCACTGTGGCAGAAAAGAGGCAGAAACTACTTAATCTGTTAGTATCCAGAGGAGGCAGAGTCTGGACTAGGAAGGAAGGGAAAGATCCTTGGTCCTAGTCAAGATCAATGATTTGGACATAAAGATGCAGTCATAGTCATTCTGCTTCTGAAGAAATAATTGCTAGACTGCATGTGTAGGTATGCAATGAGGAAGAAGTGCAGGATCCACTCAGGATATTGACAATGGAAATGTATGTGTGGAATCCAGTGTCTTCAATGTATAGGTGCAGACTGTCTGCATAGGGCACGCATTGTCTCAAATAAGCACTGTGGACATGCAGAAGCTGTATCCAGGAGTTCAGCATGTTTGGTGGCCTGGAGAGAGCTGTAGTGGATCTAAAACCTGAGGAAATGCGTGAGCTCCTCAAGTTCTGTCCTGTAAGGGCCAGCAGAAAAGAGGTGCTCAAGCCCATCTGGTGTCAGGTGATACTGGGGCTTGGGGCAGGTAAAGAAAAAAAAACACCCGGAAGCTGTAGGGAAGCAGCTTTTAAGGTAGTAGTTTCAGTGGTGGCGGCTTCCTGAGGCTGGAAGTGTGGAGGGGAGGCTGTTTCTGCTGGAGCAGGGAGGTGGGACAGGGGTGGGTGAGGAAAACTGAGGCAGGGATGAGGGCTGCATAGATCTGGGACAGCCCTTAGTTTGGGCAGAGAGGGGAAAGTAAGGGGGGAGAGAGTCTGCAGCTAGGAGCCATCCTAGAAAGTTCTTAGGATGGAAGGAAGGTTTTTGGACAAGGTATGGGTGTACAAAGGACTGGCGAAGCAATGATTTGAGGGGACAAGCCTGGAAAGAGAGGGAGATGGAGAAGCGGTGATGGGGAGGAACAGAGAGGGCCTGGCTGGGGCAGCTGATAGCGAGTGTGAGATTAGCATTGGGTGAGGAAAATGGGACTTGAATTGTGACCTTGGAGAGTTAAACCTCTGCTATATAGGCAAGAGGAGACCTGGGAAGCATGAACTGATACTGAGTAAGTGAGGAAGATGGTATATAACAAGGATCTAGCGTGAGGAAGTGGGAGGACAGAAGAGGGGTAGATCAGAGAAGTTTTTTTGCAAAATGATGTCAAACTTAAAAATAATTGTCAGGCTTTACTGGGCAGTCACAGCCATAGTGTGTGTGCTATCTGTTTCAGTGCAACAGAGAGGACCTGCTTTGGAGGTGAATCTGGGTGATGTAGCAAGTGAAATGGGTGTCTGCAAGAGTTCCTTGCTTAATTTGGTAGGTAATAAAGGAGAAGTGGCTAGGAACCTCCTTACCCGCCCTTCCCAGAGCTTGCCACCATGTTGGACAAACCCTGAAAGCAGAGTTTTTGCCAGCTGCAGCCAGCTCTGTGTTCCCTGGCCTGGTGCTGGCTGTGGGGCTGGCCCCATGGCTGCTTTTGAAGGCGGTGGGGGTTGCACTTGCCTGAAAAATCAAGTCTTGCTCATCCCTGTGCTACGAACAAATTATAGTTTTGCCTGTATTCTGTGCAACCCAGTTTGCCGTTTATATGGTTGTATGGTGAGTGACAACGTCCTTGAAGGGAAGCAGTGAGGAGAAAGCAAGATATTAAATAATCTCTCCCAGCAATATGAGTTCATCCCTTCCATGTGCTCCAGTGCTCATCAAGTTTTCCATGACAGGTGACTGATGTCACTATCTGAGCAGAAAACTTTTTGCTTTTCCCCGCTTTAATTTCTTTGCTGGTTGAGCGAGTTGAACTAGCTAGCTTGCTAGCCATTGGTAGCTCTGAAAGGGCTTTACAAGCATTGGAGCTGATACAAAGGAAGCATGAGCAAGAAGGGAGGAAAAAGTAGGCGCATCCTTAGTCAATGGCAACTATTAGATCTGATCAGGCGTGTCCTCTATCAAGGACCGGGATGAGACAGTGCTGTTGGCAGCCAAGGAAGGAGCAGGGGCCCAGGGAGAGGGAGAAGCAGAACAGTCCCTTTAACCATGGTAATCCTTCCCTTTAACCATAGTCATCCTTTAAATCAGGTTAATGATATGTAAGTAGGCAGAGTTTGTTCGATGGGCTTAGAGCAGGAGAAGGTCAATAGAATGAATTACAAAATTAAGGACATATAATAACACACAACACAGCTTTTGTGCATGGATGCCGAACGCTGACACTGCGAGCTTCTGCATTCCTTGCATTGCAGTGTTGTTCCTCTGACATGGGGTGCATGCACAAAGAGAGAGGTTGCAGTACGTTGATTCCACTTGGGGTTTTTGAAAATATAGTTTGTTTTGACACATGGGATTCTCCTGACCCCTGTGTAAGCCCTGTGGTGTAAGATGTGATAGATCAAAGGGAAAAGTTAGAACAGAGTAGGGCAAAGAAGTCAGGAGGCTGTGTAGGATCTGTAGGAACATACTGCTTCCCAGTCACTGGTCCTTAATGGATATGTTTACCTAAGTTTATTCTGCTTTATTTTTCTTTAATAAATTACTTGGGCCTGACTAGCTACAATTAGAATCCCATTACAAGTGTGATGAACTCAATGATCCTGCTGTTAGTGTCCTCAGTCTCAATGGCTCGCAGGAGACTCACATGGCCAGGACAATCAGTGCCTGCAAAGAGATGACAGCTCACCTTGCCCCAAACTGAGTGTGCCAAACACAGCATGGCAGAGTAGCTCAGGTGGGAAGATACCTCTAGGGATGGCCTGGTCCAGCCTCCTGCTCAGAGCAGGAGTCACATAGAGCAGCCTGTTCAGACCATTGTCCAGTCAGGTTTAGAGTATCTCCAAGGGTAGAGCCTCCACAAACTCTCTGGTACTCAGTCACCCCTTCGGTCTAAAAGTTTCCTCATGCATAAGCTAAATTGATCTTTCCTTGGATGCCACTGAGAAGCCCTGCTGTTGCGGAGGTGGCCCGTCCACCCAAACCTTGGGGTATGCTCATCTGCAGGGCTGACTGGGAGAGAAAGGAAGTGGACTTCACAGAAGTCCTCTAAGAAACTGTTGCTGCTGTCAGCTAGGGAAGGCTCATGGAACATATAGCGGAGCTCTGGGTCAAACACCCCGAGCTCAAGTTTCAGAAGACCCTTGCCTTGGCCCTGGGCTGGCGTTGGGCACCTCGAGTCATTGACTCCCCCACTCCCTGCAGTGTGCTCATACCCTGGGATGCTGGGGCTGTGTGCGTGTGCACAAGCACATCCTCATGCCTGCTTCTTCCCCCAAAGGGAAATGGGCTCCAAACAGAGCAAGGGCTGGGGGAGGGAGCCTCCACGGCTTTAACTGTTGGCTTCCCCTTACTCACGTTTTTCCTGTTAGTGTTTTGTCTTCTTGGCATCCTTCCTGTTCTTTATATACCTATGTTCTATAGCGTTGTCTCGTTGCTGTCTGTATGTTGCATGCTTTGTTCTGTAAAGCACTGGGGTGGAGAGCTATTACTTGCAGGCTTTGGCTACTGGGGGTTGCTCACTAAAGTAACTGGAGAGACCATTTCTGTGAGCACCAAGGAGAAGAAACGCATCATGTCTTCTTTTCTTCTTGGAGGAGAGTTTGACCAGCTGCGGGTTGCTCCTGGTGCTATGAAGCCCTACTGTTTATATGCACCAGCGGTGTGGCTAGTAGCCAGTTATGGACTTGGATCCAATTTTCGTATGAGGTCCAGACTGAACAGAGCAAATAAAATCTTGAGACAGGGCCTCCAAGACATGGCAATGGTAATACCCATCCCCAAACCACAAGTCCCGTTGAGGTATGC
>JAVSBS010017991.1:19988-94896 GCA_033124195.1 Coracias cyanogaster
CAAGACCCGTTGAGGTATGCTTGGTTTATCCCCCACAAATGAAACAGTGAAGGAGGGGGGCCTGGGAGTCTTGCTGCCATCACTGCCTGACCTTATCGGAGGCAAAGCTTCACATGTGCAGCCTGTGTGCTGATTGCATATGGTTCTCATGATGTAGACAGCAGGGCATTTGGTGCTTTTCTGGCTTCTGTCATCATCTGATGGCTGCACCAACAGCAGCAGGCAAAGCTGGTTCCTTCTCCCTGAAGGACTTCAAGTGGTATTCCTCGGAAGAAGACTTCTCAGTCCTTTGGAGGTGGGA
Organism: Coracias cyanogaster; assembly: GCA_033124195.1. NCBI lineage: Eukaryota > Metazoa > Chordata > Aves > Coraciiformes > Coraciidae > Coracias > Coracias cyanogaster. The sequence goes on from JAVSBS010017991.1 coordinate 20,290, forward strand.
GTGCGCCTACTGTCAGCATCTCTTTTTTATTCATGGGTTGCTTTGGTAACAGTGTGTAGTGCCCTGAACCAGATGTGCATACTCCAGAAGCGTTTTGATCGGAAGTGGGGAAGAGGGCATTGGGGAAGGGATGGAGGGGGGAGTGGGAGGAAAACTTAAATTAGAAGAAAGCCAAACAGCTATTGCTGGAGACAGATGATTACAGCTCATTTCAAGGCTGTTTCCTGCATGCCAATGATAGATCAGTAAACAAACGCCTCTTTGCGAACACAAAGCAGGCAGGAACTCTGTTAGGGAGAGAGAGGTCGAGGTAGGTCTTGCTTCACTTGGTAGCAGGAAGCCCCTATCACATGGCCCTGGGAATTGTGAGCCCGGGTGCATGTGGGAGATACGCGAGAGGCTTCTGCTGGGAGACTTCACATCCTTCCCAGGGTCCGGCCAACAGGTTTGAGAGCTTTCTCCTCTCTCTCTTTCCTCCCACCTCCTCCCCTGTCCTTCCTTTCCCAGTTTAATTTTGAAATGATATCAGATGACTGCTTTGTTCCCCCAAACAATGGCAGGGATTTACTGAATAAATTGCAGTGATGAGGCTCTCCAAATGGAGCTTGGCATCTCCTCTCCCCTTTTATGGCCTTGCTGCTCCAAGATGTATGTGCCGGCCGATGGGGTTGCTGCAGGCTGTGCCTCCCATTGCCGGTATGAAGTCCTTGTGTGGTTGTTAGAGAGAGCGGCAATTGGTCAAGAAGTACCAGTTTGATGTATGTATGTCCTTCTCAGATTGCCTGCTAACTGAACTCAGCCCTGCTTGTTTCTTCTTTGCAGTTTGTAGGGCCCTGGTCACGTTCCACATGAGGCAGGAAAGCAGAGTATTTCAGATAACACTTCTGTGCCTCTGGCAGGCCTCCCTTCCCCATCCCTACACACACGCTTACTCTTGCTCTCTCTCACTACTTCTCTCACTCTTCCCCGCTCTGCCCACACAGCCCCATCAATTCCCTGGTACCAGATTGGGTGCATGTTGGACCCCTTCCATGAGCTGCTTTGTCTAAAACTATGAGCTGTGGCAGGTCACAGAGGTGCTCCAGCAAGAGCCTGAGCCAGCACACAGGGTAGTGGAACAGGAGGAACAGGAACTCCTCTTGCCCTTTGCAGTGCACTGTCATGTTAACTCTGGGTGCCTTGTGGAGCTAAACCTTGGGAGAGATCATCTACCTTTTGTTTTTCTACTGAGGCAGTTTTCCATCACTGCCATCCCCACTTCCTCTTGTCAGGTGTTGGCAGTGCCTGTGGGTCAGGCCCACAAGTCGTTTCTGGTGACCTGATTAACAAAAGAGATGATCCCATCACGTCTGAAGTTCATTTGGGCTAGGGATTGGCCCCAAGCAAATTATCTGACTGTTGGGCTGTTTGGGAGGTACCTTATTATTTTCTGTAATTTCATTCCAGAGGTGATCCTTCTTTTTCCCTCATGTCTTCCAGTGTGCTTGGATAAACACGTACTCTTTGGGGCAGGACCAGCTAATGTGCTAGAGTAATCCCTTAGGTAGTGCTGGGGACACCCTGCATACACATGGTTGTTGGGGGGCGAACAGATGTCCCTCTGGCCATGGCTCCAAGTCATGCTGATCTGCTGATTTCAGTGGTGCTCCTTTCAAGGGAGACTTTCGTGCAGCACTCAGCAACTGCTTTGTGCCTTACTTCTTGCTCACCAAGGGCAATGGGGTCTGTCTCATCCACTACAGATGAAGAAATGAGTGCACATCTTATTCTGTATTATCTTCTTGTGGGCTTTTCCCACAGGAGGTGCATCAGGTACATGACTCTGGAGAACACCAGCACACATTTGCTCACACCCAGGTGTTTGTTTTCAAGGCAGGGTTTGTGAGGGGCGTACTGGAAAAGGTTGAGAGATGGAGTTTCCTGGTGGAGAAGTTGTGGGATCTTACCAAGACAGAGGAGCTCATTCCAAGTGACCAGTTGGTGTGGCAGCAGAGGCTCAGGGGCTGCGTTTGTGCTGACTCCTGTTCTTAATATGTTTCGTACACTAAAGGCAGCGCTGAGGGGCTCTGGCCACTGACCCTGCTGTGCAAGGCTCTAAATGAGTGATGAGTAGAGAGACCATCTCTGTTCTAGAGATGTTGTAAGCCAAGCACAGAGCAGCCTCTGTTGCAGCTTTGCAGGAATCTGCTTTGACTGCCTGGGTGAGTCATTCTTTGGCCGAGGACATGAGCGATCATTAGTTTTTCATTATTCTCAATCCATAACAGTTAATGGATGGGTGAATAGATTTTGTTCCTCGGGCTGGTAAATTTTCTTGACAGTGTTGCAAGGCTGCTCTGTGTCTAGAAGTGAAGTGGATGTTTGTTGCAGTTACTAACGAGGAAGAGAAGCCAAGGGGGTTTATTGTCTGGGGAAAGAGAGTCCGCTAAATGGTTAGCAATGAGCTGCCCCGAGTGTGTACACATTGAGTTGACCCAGAGTTCACTCCTCGCCTCAGGAACATTGCCAGTGTGGGATAAAGGGAGGGAGAGAAAACTTGTGAACAAACAAGAGTTGGTTTTTTTTTTTTTTCTTTTTTCCTCTCTCTGTCCAGAATACTTGAATGCTGGAAACGAGACATCCTTTTGTTCTTTACTATTTCTAGTGTGGTGGTTTTTATTTTGTTTTAATGACAAGAACCTACTAACTTTCCTGAGGCATCGGGTCTTGTTGCCAAATGCTAGGCATGGCAGGGCGGCATGTGGCAGACCAGCCCAGTGGGCAGATTTGAGAGGCTTCAGATTTTCCAAATATTGCCTGCAAGATGGTGAGCCTGTTGTCACTGCAATGCTGCAGAGCAGGCAGACCGCCTTGAGAAGTGAGGAGAGATGGTGCTGTGGAGTAACAGAGTAATTCTTTTTTTAAAATTTAATGAGTGAGAGTATTGTGGGGCAATAAAAAGAGGGTGGAGTCTGTTGCATTGGCTGGGTAGCAGCAGCACTCAAAAGAGAGGGATAGTTGCTCCAGGAATGCAACCATGAGACAGAGTGACTCATTTTTGTGGCTGATTTATCTTACCCCCATTAGGAGTTGTCCTCTGAAATCAGATCGGTAGCAGCCTAACATGGCCCACCAGAGAGGAGATCAGTGGCTGCAGCGCAGTGTCTCTTCAGCCTAAAATGTTTTCTGTCCCAAGATTGGGATGTTATACAGTGTTGTGTGTACGGGAATGACTTTGGCCATGTGTCCTTAACACAGGTTGTTGCGAAACTATTTTTGGTTTAGGCTTTTGTGAGGATAAAAAAATCTAAATCCGCTCAGATTTTGGCAACAATAAAAGCCTTTGTAAAACGTGCTTCGTATTCAAGTCACAGTACAGCAGTTGATGCTGAGTCAAAGATAATTTTTGCCCTCAAAACCCATCAACTCCTCCCAGGGCTTCTGAGGGGTAATGCTGTAACCCCTCTTCCCATTTTGCAGAGGAGGAAACTGAGGCTGTCTGCAGAGAGCTGTCATGTCTTGCTTCTGCACTTCTCCCAAATTTCAAGGAGAAACATGTTTATGTGTGTGTAGAAGGAAGAGAGAAGGATGCTGAGCACAGAACAACACCTCTTCCTTGTGTCTGTCTCCAGGTGACCTCCTGCCCTGCTATGTGCTGACATGATGACAGCTAGCAAGGTGGCCGATGTGAGCAGCAAGTCTGAAAGCAGTGTCTGCAAGTTTGTTGAAAGGTGAGAGCTTTCCTATTTCAATGCTGCAATGCTTTGCTTGTGTTTACTATCCCCAGCAGAAAGAAAACAAAAATAAGGGACATTCTCTCTGCTCTACACTGCCCCTTCTTGTCACATGTTAGAACACACCCCTATAGGTCTCAGATGGTTTCATTGCCATCTCAGGACTGTGACACTGTGCATTTTAGCATCCTGTCAGACTGATAATGTCCTACACTCACACTGCTAGAAGAGGTCTGCCCCAAGACAAGACTGTTTGTGCTGATGATATCCCTGTTGATGTTTGCCCTGCCCGCACTTGAAATCTTCAACACTGGATACTCTGCAGATTCCTCAGACAAGCCCTACTGTCCTCAGCCATTGCAGGTTTTTCCCAGTGTCCAACCTTGGGTTCTACTGTGCAATCCAACCACCAGTGGCACTGCGATGACCTGCCCCTTGGGAAAGGCCATGGCATTTAGCGTGCCAGCTCTTAACCCAAGCACAGTGTTGTCGCTGAGACAGCCAGGAGTTAAATATCTGTGAGGCCAGGGAAGAACAGTCTCTGGCTTAGGTCCCGTTTCTGCTCAGAATCCCCTTCCAGACTCAATTTGCACTACAACCGAGTCTGCAATGGCTGCCAGCATTGCTTCACTCCAAGACAAAGCTCAAAGCCTGCCAGAACACAGGGTATTCACATGGATGCTCTTGTAAGAGTGCTAAGTTCTGGAAGAGGCACACTTGATACATTTAAGTTAAATGGAACAATTTCCTGAGTTGAATCTCAGTGTTGAGGTCATGGTTAAATTGAACTAATGATACAGGTTTGCATTCCAGTAACTACCTTGTGTTGTCCTAGTGCTCTTCCCAAGCCCAGGCAAACCTCAAAGACATAGCTAAGAGCTTTGATTCCAGTATTTTGGTATTCCAATACATTTTCTATTGGAATAACTGTTCAACTGGAACTTTACTGTATTGATAAAATGTCACAACTTGGTATTGTGTTATCACACACCTGGAAATTCCTGGACTGAAAAATGTGTTAGAGATTTCTAGTAGAGTTTGGACTCGAACAGTGAAAAGGTTTAATCCTTTGGTCTGAGAATGTTGAATCTGGTGTCTGGGTCTTGCATCATGTACTCAAGGCAAGGGAGTGTGCCTGGGTGCATGGGAGCCCTGGGATGGTAGGGCCATAGAAATGTAATAATAAAAGTGTGGCTTTTGTGCATTACTGTGCATTTGGGGAACATTTGGATGGACCAAGAGAGATCCTCTAAGCAGGCACTAGAGGAATGCCAGCTGTATCATGTTTTCTCCTCTGTTTAACAGCAGCAATTTTGCTATTGTTTGCAAATGGTCCATTTTGCATTTATTTGCAGTGAACCTGCTTGATGTCTGGACGGTGTCCAAAGCTGTACTGCACTTCTAAACACACACACACACAAAACTGCTCCTGAACCTCTCATTGGTATCAGCATGTCTGATGTACAAAAAAATGTCTCTCTGACCTGCCACCTACTTCTGCCACAGAGAAAGACATCATTTCAAACTGTGTCTTAGTCGTAACAAGAGGAGACCACCATGTTATGGCTAGAAGGACCTTTCCCTGAGTGTCCTCCCCCATAAGCCCATCTCTCAAGTACTTGGTTTGAGCATCCTCTGCTGTTATCAGCGTTACGAGTGGAGCTTGTGGAGCTGATGGACTAAACCAAGGATGAGCAATGGCAGTGAATGTTTCTTCTCTTTTTGTCTTTGGTGTGTAGGATCAAGCTTGCAGATACAAACAATACAGCAGCTGTGAAGGAATCAGAAAGACCTTTCTGTGGATTTTTGAACGAGAGATGTTCTGAAGGTGCCTCTGTCTCCCTGGGTTTAATACCTGAAGCTGAAGTTTCTTCTGTGGTGAAGAACCCACTGGGAGCCTTGGAGAACTTGATGCTGGATCCAAGGCTAGACTGCTTTCAGCAGAACATGCTTAGTCCCAAAATGATCATCAGTGACCCTTCTGTGGATCTAAACGTTAAAGAAAGCAGTAAAATCATCAGGAGACAGATAGGAAGCACTCAGAATATACGGTCACCTGGAAAAATTGGCTTGAGGAATAAGTCCTTCAGCATCAAGGACAAAATTTCAGAATGGGAAGGGAAAAAGGAAACACAGTCTGCTCCTCGCAAGGAGGAGGAGCAGGGAGTTAAAGAGGAGCGCAAGGTGCCCTGTGTAACTGAGAAGGCAAGTGGGGAAGCACTGGTAACTCAGAGAGTGGAGACTAAGAGACTTACAAACTGGGAACTGGAGTGCAAAGCAGCAGGCAAAGAGAATGAGCAGAAAGCAGGAACTCAGAAAGGCTCAGGGCAGGCAGCAGAGCAAAAGGGGGAAGCGCAGAAGTATGAGGAAGTGGAGTCCAGCCCTGGAAAATGCAAGGAGGTGAAAGCTGGGAAGTGGGAAGTCCAGAAGGAGAATCTTTCAGTGCTTAGTCAGGTCAAGAAGTTAGAGCAGGCTTTGAAAGACAGCTCAGCAGAGCTGCAGCCACAGTTGCCTGGTACTTACTATTCCCCACAGTGCTTGCAGGAGAAGGCAGCACAAGGACACACGGCTTCCGAGGGCCATGAGAGCATATGTGGGGCTGAGCAAAACAAAAGGCTTCTTTGCTTGGACTCTGAAATCAGTGAGCCAATTTTTGGGACTCTAGAAGAGGTAAGAACTTCTCATGTGAAATCCAAGGACTGCACAGTGGAGAATGTGTACACAGAGCCAGGGGTGCCAGAAAAGAAACCCTTCATCAACCCACTGCCAAAGCCCCGGCGGACTTTCAAACACGATGGGGAAGAGGACTGGGTTCCAGCAGCTAGGAATAAAAGAAACTTACCCCCTCTACCATCCATTCCTCCTCCTCCGCTACCCTCCTCTCCTCCCCCATCAGCTGTCAGCAGGAGGCTCTGGAGTGGGAAGCACAAGAGCAACGCTGACCACAGGTATTTGGGCTATGTTTCACAAAGGTGTTGGTCTTGATGGTGGAGTCCCACCTTCCCATGTCTCTGTGAGAGAGACAGATCTTCCCTGGTCACTCATAGTCACTGGAGAGCCTTGCTGGCCATAACTAGCGCTCAGTCATCTCTCTGAGAATGTATGAGTGTCCGGCACAACTTTGCAGAATAACCGAGAAGGGATAAGTCGTGATAGATTTGGGCTTTAAGGTCACTGTATTACATGGCTCAATCTTCGAGCCCAAGATTGAGGGGTTTGGGGTTTTGGTTTGGTTTTTGTTTTGGGTTTTTTTTTTTAGTAGAAAATCTATTTAATTACAAAATGACTACAGCTGGTCTGGAACAGGCTCTGGAATGATAATCTCTAGACTCTACCACAGCATTTTCACTGTTCATAGTAAACCTGTTCCTCTAACTGAATCTGATGTGTATATATCCTTCTGGAGTGCTTTCTTGCCTTTTCTGCCCTCCCACATGATTGTCACACATTTTTGGGGTGGAGAGCACAAATGCCCAACTGTTTCTAACGTCCTCTGCATAAACTAAAATTTCTTGGCTTGGGTGCAGGAAGGAGATTGAAACTTTCCAGGTTTGTTAGTGGAGGGCACTTGTTTTTAGCCTTTTTACCATCCTGCAAGCAAGTGTTGCTTTCCTGTACTGCTCAAAGAGAGCTGATTTTGGGGCCACCCTGTTCCCGCTGAGGGTGGGATCTGTGACGTAAATGGGACCTCTCATGGCCTACATTTCTATGCAGTGTTGCAGGATGTGCCACTGAACACTTGTATCTTCACAGTGTGCTATTGCCATGACAACCCTGATTATCTACGGCATCCCCAAAATGCCTTTATTTGTGTGGCTGATAAAAATAACCGATCTCAGCATTACTTTTTCATGGTCTATACGAGATGAGGCTGTGAAACGTTCTCTTCTCAGTAATTCATTTTGCCAACTGTGTGGCATTTGTGGCACTTAGGGACATGGTTTAGTGGTGGATTTGGCAGTGCTAGGTTTACAATTGGACTCAATAATCTTAAAGGTCTTTTCCAACCTAAATGATTCTATGTTTCTATGTTGAGTGAATTAGCCATGATTTGATTACAAAGGCTTGTTAACTGTATCACTCTCCTCTTTGCTCCTTCTTCCCTCCCATCAATGGTGCAGGAAGTCATATGAGTTTGAAGACTTGCTGCAGTCATCATCTGAGAATGGCCGGGTGGATTGGTACGCGCAGACCAAGCTGGCCCTCACACGCACTTTATCTGAGGAGAACGTCTATGAAGACATCCTGGGTAGGAGCTTTGGACAGGACATACCGGGTAGGAGCTATGGACAAGGAAGGGATTTGACTGCCAGTGCTGAGTAACTGAAACGACTCGTGGTCAACAGGCACTCACCTCAAGTGCTGCATAAAGTATGTTTATGATCCAAATGCAAACCAAGACACATTTTACACAGATTATTGGCAAGTAATGAGAAAAACACGCAAAATATTTCAAAACTCATTAGCTTCAAAGATGAACCTGATACATGTGGGAACCAGCTTTGGTTTTTGGTGGCATCTCTCCCCTGCCTTCTTTATGTCCTGTGAAGTAACTCTCACAGCTCTGGTCTGTCCATTGTGGTGAGCTTGTCACCACTGACATAATGCGAACAGTCTGAAAATACAGCCTTGAAGTCACTTCCTCAGTTCAGGAATAGGATTGTGTATAGCTCCAGGTACCATTGGAATTAAGAAAACAGGTCCTGCAATCTTTGAAACTGAGTTTTATTTCTTTCTCTAACTTTGATGGCAGATCAATGGCGTTTTAAAGATTATTTCCTGTAACACTCTCAATTTGTATAGTGGTTTTTTGATACTGTGAGTTAGTTGGCCATTTGTGGAACACAGAATAGAAGCATCCCTCTTGAAAAAGCCTTAGTAAGTTTTTGTAACTGTAGGGTGGTGCTGTGTAAAGCTCTTGGCTGAGTTTAGCAGAATAAGAAGAGAATTACTACATCGGCTCTCACCATGCAGCTGCAATCCTACAAAGGTGGTCTGTGTTGTCTGGCATGGGAGGAGCTGCGCTTTCTCAGGAGGAGACCAGGCATTATTGTTTTGATATGAATAAAATCTCATCATACTCAATGAGAGATATCTCTCAAAGGAATCATGTTCCTTTGGGACTGATGGTGGACAAGGTGATGCCAATCCCTCCTTTCTGACATTTTTGAAGCCACCAGCCCTGTTTGTGGAGATAGAGGCCTTGTGTTTGCTTTTTTCTTCTCTTTACTTGGGAGGCCAAAGGAACAGGGAGTGCCTGAGCAGCTGCTAGGGTTTTTTTGTGTTGGGGCGTGGTGGGAGGTCTCAGAAACCACAGAGTAAGGGTCACCTCGTCAGCTGGAATAACATGGATAGCGTTACAGAGTGTCTGTATAGGCAAATCCATCCATTCAAACACAAGCATACCCCTGTTTCCCAAGCTTTCAGTGAACCCAAATACCAGGCTGAAATTCCTCACCTCTCCAGCTTTTAGTTGCAAAGATTAGAAGAAAACAAAGTTATGGGTAATTGTCAGCTAATGGGGCATGGTTTTTTTTGTTTTCTTGCTGCATGTTTAGGCTTTGCCTGGAGTCAGTGGTCTTTAATTGGTTCCTGCAGTCCTAGTGGTGATACCAAGGAAGCTTGGGAAAAGGAGTGGACAGGGCTCAGAAAGAGCTACAGTTTTGTTTTTCACAAGACCACAGGCGGGTATAGTCCACAAAACAAACATGTGAAAACCACACCAAAGGAGGGGGAACCAAGACTTAAGCCACAGGACACTAGTGCTGACCCACAATTATCATGTGTGTCCATCAAGGCATGTAAGCACACACACCCCATATTCATATGTGTGACTTATGAGGAGGTTCAGCTGTTGCTTGGAGAACTGTTCCCCTTCCCTGCAGGTCACACAGACCCCCTTCATGCACCATCTTTTTACCCAATCACCATTGCTTACCTGGAATACTGGAAATTGTGCTGAGCAGATGGATGACAAGGTTTATTTTTCAAAAAGAAAGAAATAGTGTTCTTTCTTCTAGTCTGAGGCTGATTGGACATGCTGCTGAGAAGTTTGAGGATGGCATAAGCAACAGAACCCAGGCTTGTTCTTTTTTACTCCAGTCTACTCAGTTCTGTGACAGCTGAAGTATGTTTTCAGTACTGAAGTGTGCCATTGAAATTAGAAAGTGGAGGCACTTTCAGGGACGGGAGCATGTTTGCTGACAAAACGTTCAAGCAGACTTGCTTCACTGGTGTCACATGTGCCTTCTCCTCCTTGGTGAATTCAGATCCACCACTGTAGTGCTGCATATCACCAAGCCATGGGTAGAAGGCAGTGTTGGAAAAGACTTGGGTTTCTGTCCTTGTCTGAAGACTTAAGCTGCACTCCTGACGTGGCAGTGCAGGCAGGTCGGGGCACGGCAGTTAGACAGATCCTACAGCCATCACTGTTCCCTGCTCTAGAGGCCTGCAGCATCAAGGACCTCCAGCCTTTGCTCTCAGCCAAGCATGAGAGAAAGGCAGTTGCTTCAAGTCCCACCTGTCCCCTGGGATGGCAAGAAATTGTGGCAATGAAGAGGGAAATTTCATAACAATTTTCCTGCCCATGGAGATGCTTGGGCTAGGCCTTTGTCATTGGTTTCTTAAGATGCTTGGATGAGCATGTCACAACCTACTTTTTCAGAGTTATGTGTTTGTTTGGAACACACGTGTTTGCATTTCCCAGCACTGCTGAAGAGTGGGATGTGAGAAGTTCATTATACATAATTTTGGGTGTTCAAAACTCAGATTAGTTGTGTGACTCATCTCCAGAATCAGTGGAAAGAAAGAAATGCCTCTTTGTGGTCATTCAAGTTTTGAGGGGATCTGAGGTAAGAATGAGGTGAATGTTACTTTCCCCTGCCCCCGCAAAGGAGAGAGCATCCTGACTTTGGTTGGCCTCAGTTAGGTGAAGTGAATTCTTCTTTCTTTCTAAAGTGGGCCATGTGAGATTGAGACACCCATGATGTGTAGATATGCTTGAAGACTTACATTGTGTGACAGACACCCATGTTCAGAGTGTGGATTAAATCTTTCTGCAGAGTCAGCCAAAGAGCAGTGCATTGCTTTAGTCCCCAGTGAAATGATGACCAGAGTTCCACCTAAACATGGGGTTTACACACAGGAGAGAGGACTCTTACGCTAGCTTTCAGCTCTCAGTTTCATTTGGAGATCATTCTAAGCAGAAGACTGGAAAGAAGGAAATAAAATTTTGGACTGATGTGCATGAGAACTTCACAGCTCCTCTGAAGACAAGGAAATGAACTTGAGGACCCACTGCATCTTTTCCCTCTGCAGTATCTGTGATACGTTCCTATGGCTGCGTATGTCAGTGTCAGGGTTTGGACACTGCCCAGCGAGCAGCTGGACTTCTAGGGCTATGGAGAAAATGAAGCAGTTGCAGGAATGCTTGAGAACAGGTCTTTATGTCTGATGTGGGAGGTGGGAGAAGGCCAGCAGATCCCCAAACAGATTTTTATGGCAAACCTCAAGGATTTTCTGCACTTACAACATCTTGCTTGTGGCTTTTTACTGCAGATCCACCATCGAAGGAAAACCCGTATGAAGACATTGAGACCAACAGCCGCTGTTTGGGGAAGAAATGTGTCTTGACCTTTCCAGCATCCCCCACCTCTTCTGTACCTGGGACTCCCACTAAGGTACTTTGATTCAAGAAGCCACCTCTCCTGTTCTAGAAAGTTTTTGGGTGAAATCCAGGTTCTGTGTGGAAAAAGGGGAATTTTGCCTATTTGACTTTCATCATGTCAGAGGTTTTTTCCTTTTTGTCTTTTACTGCTGGTCAGAGTACAGTGTGATAAGAGGATATTTATTGCCCTTCAACAAAGTAAAAAACCCAGCATTCCCTCATATAAATGATTTGTTGGCTTTCACTGTTTTCACACTAGGGCTACCTTCCCCTGGTAGGGAGGGAAGACCTTTTGTTAATACAGTACAAGAAAACTCTTCCTGCCCTCAAAGAAGGCATTTAAGCGCTTGAGTAATCAAGTCCTGTGGTGGTCTTGGCTCGGTGTCAGTGGGCAGTACACGGTCTGCCCATGTTCATGCCAAGATGCCTCTGCAGCCCTCACCCTTAGGATGCCGCTTTTGCTCTCTCCTCGATGAGGCTGGTTGCTGGTAACCAATGCAAAATGCCAGTTCCCTGGTTAGGAGGCCAGTACTAAGAGAGTGCCCTCACCAGCAGCAGAGCTCACAGCCTGGTGCCGTTTTCCTCCTTGGCAGTGAGACCAAAAGAAGAGGTAACAATGCTGGTCTGCACCTTGCTTAGAGCTCAGGGCTTACCAAGACCAGCCCTGCTCTGAGCCTCACCAGATGTTTGGTTGGTTCCTGTTGTCTCTTTAGATAGTCCAAGCCCGGAACAACAGGGGCAATGTGACAGCAGAAGTCATCTTGGCAACAGCTGGATTCAGAGTGGATAGCAGGAATCTAAACACGGTTTTCCTGACCAAAGGGTTTTCCCATGCTCTCCAAGTTGCAGCTATTATTAGAGCTGTTACCTACTGGTTTCAGAAATTTGATGCGCAGTGTTTCTTGACATGTTGCTCTTGTCCAACCAACTTAGTCAGTAGCTGAGGTTTCTTTGGATAATTCAACGCTTTAAAAGTGAAAATTGATCTGTGGTTCTCCATCCATTCTCCTTGTTGCTAGTTAGGTTGAGAGCAGCAAGATAGATAGATAGATAGATAGATATATGTATGAGTGTTGTGAATTAGTTGATTTCCCTCAGAGAGCTTTGCAGTCACCTGTGCACCCTGGTTTCCCACCTGTGCTGTCAAAAGGGGGCTGCAGTATTACACAGGAACACCTTTCAAACCACAGATGTGGTTCCCAGCAGGAGACACTTAGTAAAGAGCTGTGTAGGAGTAATTAAGTTACACTACAGTGCTTTGACGTCTAAAAGCTGGGATCTGCATCAGTCAGAAACTAAGTGCTGCAGCTCCCTTGGAAACTAGTGGGTTTGAAACACTGGAGAGCCTGCCCAGGCAAGAGACTGATGGGAAATGGGTCTGGACAGACTTTCAGTAGTGGCTTATATCACTAGTACAGGATGAGATTCTTCAATGTGGAGGCTCTTCCCAGGATCATTTTGATGTGTGGCTTCTCTGTGGGTGGTGTTTCTGTGAGTTGAGCATCTTCTGCCAAGCCATCCAGAGACACCTGAGCTAACATGAATGAATGAATTGGTCTAGCTGATAACTCTGCAGAGTGTGTCTGTTGATGGAGGCAGATCGTTATGCTGCCTCAGCTACGGTGCTGCTGTGACTTGTTCATAATTAGCTTGGATACCTCTCCCCCACACCAGTTAGTGCCACGTAGATACATCCTTTGGGAGTGCAGATACAGTGCCCACAAGATGTGCAACTTAACCTTGTCATAATTGCTGGGAAATTCTATAGGAGAAGACAAAAAGAGTTCTTACTGGGCATCTTTCTGGTGAGAAGTGGTTTACCTTTCTTTATTGGGAGCTGAGCTTTCTTCATCTCTGATGTTGTTTTTGGTCAGGGACTTGAGGAGCTTTATGCTGGTACTTAAATATCTACTATTGTGCTCCCACTGGATTCGCTAATGAGCTTAGGAGGAAACTAGTCTCCACAATTGTCTGTAATTGCATTTCTAATACCCTTCTCTGAAATATTTAATTCTTGCTGCTGTCAAAGACAACCATACTGACAGTGCTTTTTTTGTCTAGTTTCACTGCTTCTCTGTTCTTCTTGACTAGCTGCTCCTTATCCCAAATGCTTGTGGTTGGCTGGTTGGTTGGTCTTGTCCTGTTTACAGCTCCAGTCTCTGGATTACACAAGTCCTGGGAGATTTTTTTCACACTAGAGCAAGGCTTCCTGGCCAACCCCTGAGATTGCATTCTGGTCAGGAATGAATGTGGGATGGTTAAATTGCTGGTCAAGATAGTTCTTGTCTAGCCTGGCAGCTGGACGAGTTCCTTGTGTGCACAGAAATCTGTGAGAGTTCTCCAAATTTGGGTTGTTTTGCCAGCTGGGTGCTGTGGCTGCCCCACTGGATTTGCCACCATGACAGTGTTAGCAATGAAGCAAAGGTACATAAGGTGCTATGATCATTCATTCCTTCTCCTCCATTTCCAGTTGCTTTCCAAGCCCATTTTTTTCCGACAAAACTCAGAGCGGCGGAGTTTCAAGCTGCCAGATATACGGAAACTGAGCCGTGATGGGACTGGGTCACCATCCAAAATCAGCCCTCCCTCAACCCCTAGCAGTCCAGATGACACCTTCTTCTCCTTGGGAGACCCTCAGAATGGCAAGAGGAGAAGGAAGATTCCCAAGGTAAATCTAGAGCTTTCTCTCTTTTGCTTGGCGGGAATGTGACTGTGAGATGTTTTTTTCAGTTTCCAATGTGGCATCCCTGCAATATAGCTGTTGTCCTGGCAGTTGACTTGACTTGTGTTTAACCCCCTTTCTGCCTGAAGGAGAAGGCTTACAAATATCTCTGCAAGTTTTGAAGAAGTTTCTTTTCCATCTGAGATATCATGATTGTCAGGAGAGATAAAATAATTTTTTTACAATTTTTTGGAATAAAAGTTGAAGTTTACCAGAGATGAAAAAAAGCAGTAAGTGTTTTTGCAAAGAAATGTACCCCATCATATTTCCTTCTTTGCTTGATGGACAGGACGGTCAGAAGTTGTCTGTGTGTTGTGTTGTTCCCTCCTGTCCTTTGCTAGGTCTGGTTCATGCACTGGCTGTTTCTAATGCTAGGTAGGATGTGATTGTAGGTGAACAATATAAATACTGACATTTGAGTGGCAAAAGGAGTTATCTGTAGTCCTGAGCATTTTCTGGAGCAAAATTTCCTACTTCATGTTTGGATACAGCATCACTCCGTTTCAATTTTATTTTCTTTCAGATTTAGCAGGAAGTGTATTCAGTCCAAATGAGGTTTGGCAGCAGTCTGTCTATTCAGTGTTGTAAAAACACAATTATAAAAACACAATTGCATATCCCACTCTTTGCAGGACAAGCAGAGGCTACCAGGGGCTGTCTCTGGTGATTTTTTCCTGAACTCACAGTTTTCATTTGGGGAGAAAGGGATGTGTTTGTGTATCTTCTTTGTTTCCTGGTTGTCAGATCTGTGTTCATGTTTGCATACCTGAATTTTGAATGCCCTCTCTGTATATCTCTGCTCTTCAGGACTACAGATGTTCAGGTTTTCTTTCCCAGTGTGCCTATGTATCTGTGCGTGTGCTCGAGCTCTGTCAGTGTGTTCACATGTGCTTTCATGTCAGCTGAAGGGAAGTATATATTTACCAGGCAATGCCACGGAGCAGTTTTAGAGAGCAGACTCAGAACCGAGATTTACTGTGTTAGAGGCAAGATCAACCTGAGACTTGAGCTGGGTGGCTGGTGGTGAGGGGGGCTGCACTGCCTCATCAGAGCGTCCTGCCTCTCACTTAAATACTTGGCTTCAGAATTCCCTGACCCAGTGTGTGGTGGGCCCATCTTATCTTGATCTCTTGGGACATATGTGCAGGGATCCCAGACTTTTTGGAATAAATCTTAATGCTGTAAACATGTCCTGCTGCTCCTGCCTGGGATGTTGACCAAAAGGCTTGGGCAAGCCTGGCACAGTCCTTCTGCAACTCCACTTTCCTTCAGGGATGGATAGGGAGGCCAGAGGCACTGAATGAGCCACTAAGCCCAGCTATCCCCAACACCGAAATGTCCTCTCTCTTGGTCATCTGAGAGGCCAGGGATTAAAGGATTTGCCAGGAAAACCACTAGTATAAAGTACTTCAGCATCATTGGCTCTCACTCGTCTCAATTTCGTTAGGGTTCCTTGAATGATGTGAATCCCTCGTGCACGATACAAAGGCTTTTCCAGCACATCCTGCAATAGATAGAAAGACATAAAGACATTAAAGTTTGCTGTCGTCTTCCAGACAGTTTTCTACTTTCAAACCTGCAACGAGAGCAGGCTCCCAAGGGACCCTCTGGTGCTCCCTGGAGCATCAACCACAGTATGGAGAGGCCCAGGTGGGCACCATCAAGCTTCTGTGACCGCACAGTATGGAAGTGCATTAAGATCTGGCCGTTCCTTAGGACTTACTACCTTAGGCTCCTGCTATGCCAGCATGACTGTACTGGTTCTGTACCAGAGTGAGCGTGGCCTTTGGCAGCACAGGTGCCACTTGCTGTGGAAGGTAGATGCTGGTAATTGTCAATTCTGGGCCATCAAGTGAAGAGTTTCAGTATGGTCAGGATTGGGAAACAGAGAACTTTGTGTGAAATTCTAACTTTCTTTCTTCCTGGGGAGGAAAATAATCTTGTTTGTTTGTGTGTTTGCTGAGCAGCTTGTGTTGAAAATCAATGCCATTTATGAGGCACGAAGGGGAAAGAAACGTGTCAAGAGACTATCGCAGTCTACAGAGAGCAATTCAGGGAAAGGTAAAGGAACTTTGAGTCATGATACATCTAAAATGTTTTGAGGACCTAGAGCGTAGCCTGGCATAGTGATTTATGTGATATTTTCTAGCACTTCTTCCCATCCGGGGTGAGATCGATTTGGGGTTTCTACCCTTTCTTTTGGGAAGATAAAGGCTGTTCCTCTGCTCAAAAGACATTCATTAAAATGGAACTTTTCTTTGTTTTCTTGCTTCATTTTCATTCCATGGCTTTATATGATAACCATATAGGTCGCACCAAAAATGCCTCCCTTTTTCGATGTCTATTTCTGGAACAGAGTGGAAGCTTTGGCGGGGAATATTCTGTCCAAAGAGACTGATTTGTTGAGATCAAAATATTTTGCAGGAATGTGTCACTGTAGTGAACTGTCCAGTAGAAGATAGTAGATTTTTAAACAGTCCTGGTTCCTTCAGCATCCCAATAAACAAATAGCCGCAGTTGGGAATCCAGGTTTCTAGACTTGACTGTAGGACAGTCTCCATCATAGCAAGATTGAGACTTTCAGCCTCCCACTGTCAATTCAACTTGCCAGAAGTGTTCAAGTACTTCAGAGCAATTACTTTTAAACATCTAATCTCTGTAAAACTTAAAATTATGTCTTCCAACACTTTTTTTTTTTCCAAAACACCCTACTTTCCAGGGAAAAGTGACCACCAGCTGTTTCCCACAATTACTTGTTACTGTTTATCCTATTTTATATAAGATGTACGCCCACCGGGTGGATGACTGTGTTTATTTGAACCTTCAAGGGAAGCAGCCCAGACTTGTCTCTAAATAATTTTTTTTTGTACCCCTCTCTGAAGCATCTAAGTCATGGTTGACAGAAGCAGACAACTAGACAATATAGACCTTGAGTCTGATTCAGTCTGGCAATTGTTTGGGGTTTTTTTTGTTTGCTTGTTTGTTTTTTTTTCCCTCCTCACATGAACTAGTGCATATTAATCAGTATTTTGCCTTGGTGTTGTGGTTATACAGACTTGGATAAAATAGTGCTCTGGCGTTTTATTCTTTACGCAACTCTTTTGGTTGTGCAAAATTGATGTTATTTGGGGCTTTTTTTTACTGTTCCCTGAATGAATGGGAAGATACCAGGGTTGGTAAACTAAATGTCTGTGCGTATGTGCACCCTTGAAAAGAGCAAGGCCCTTGGGTTGTATACTGTCTTCCCCTTGAAGTTGCCAGGCCTGGCTTTCTCATGCCAGTGATAAGAAGTGCACAGTTACAAACAGCTTTACTTAATTCATCTTCCCCTTTCTTTTTTCCTAGTTACTGATGAAAACAGTGAATCGGACAGTGATACTGAAGAGAAGCTAAAAGGTAAAGCAAATGTGTGAAGATAGCAAATGGCTCCTGATAAGCTCTGCTCTGAGATCCTGAGTCAAGATGTCTCCTCTGTGTTCTGTTTTTGGAGAAGGAGCTTGTGTCCACTCAGAACACAGTGAAAAAACAAAGATCTCAATACAGTCCATGGGCAGAGGACTACAGGAGTCCAAACCAAACTACTTTTACAATTCCCATCAAACCTATTTGAACTGAACTGACGTTCCTAGGAGATGGCTTGGACACTGTGGAAATACACTGAAGTTTTTCTAGGTACACGGTCACAAATTTATGACAGTTAAACTGTTCTGCATTGGCTGAGTTGGGATAAAATCTTGCATTGCTTGCTTCACTCCAGCAGAGCTATGTGGTATACCGTTCTCCACAATACTCTTCTGAAACATTCTTGTACTGGTAATTAGCCCCGTGACATGCTGGTGACATTGCAATCTTTTGGTAACTTATATGGCAAATGCAAGGTCCTGGCACAGTTAGAATGCAGGGTGGAAACTCCCTTAGACTCCAAAGTTTCCTGACTCACATGCATGCCTGATCTGGGCAGCAGGTCAGTTCCCAAACGGAGCAGACAGGTACATGCAGCACTTCCCACTCTGTGTCAGCCACAGTGCACTGAGCATAGGAATGTTCATCCTTACCCTCTTTCAGGTTTTTAGAACAGAAACCTCAGACTGAGTTCCCTCTTGTGAGTGCAGCTTCCTACACAAGAAATACTGTATGCTCTTGCTCTCCTCTGCATTGGGAAATCTTTTATCTGTACTGCCGTGTTAGCAAGATCAAGCTGAAAACTGCTGCCACCGCCTGCTTTTGACAGGTTCTCAGCCTAGGCTGGAGACAGGGAGAGAGGGTTTGCACCCAGATTGCACAGAAATTACATTCACAACTGTCTTGAAACATGATATTGTGAAATATAGTCCATGTTCAGATGCAGCTGAGAAAGGCAGTGTAGATGAGGCCAGGAAGACTCAAGTTCTTGTCTGTTACTGGTTGCTGGAGTGAATCATGCATAATCCTGTGTTTCTCTAACACTGTATAGCTGCAGCTAGGAACTACCTGTAGAGAGGATGATGGACATCATGTGAAGTCACCTTGAATCCAACTCTGAGCAACATCAGATCCACACCTGGATCTGAGTGACTGTGCAAGTCTACATAACATGAACAGGACCTCTGGCACTTGCTGTTTGCTCTAGCTACACCTGTATTTTGCTTTATGCCTTGTTGAACTGTTGACTTTCCTATTTTTAAACAGGAGAGTGAGATGATTTAACAAGTCTCTTTTATCTGGGACTTTCAGTTTTGTATGTTTTACTTAACAGACCAAACACGCCAACCAGTTACCTCTGCTTAGCACGTCACTGTACAGCATCTGAGATACAGTAAATCATTAGGCAGATGATTGCATGTCAGAGCCGTAAGTGCTGACCCTTGGGAAGGAAAAATGTTCAAAGACAAACCCTGCCATGATGACAGCAGTGCAGTCCTGGTATCTTTAGTAGGTTGCACAGAATATAAACAATGAAGAGCTTGAGCGAGCTTTTCAGAAGTGCTCAGAATTGCTGTGACGTTGCTCCTTTTGAAGTCCCTGGTAAAACAGAAACCACTTCTGAAAACTTGAAGAATTACAGCCTTAGAGCAAATAGCATAATAGGTGATGAAAGAAAGGATTCTAAGCCATCTTCCCAGGGCTTTAACTCTCCAGGGATTGTAGCACTCTGATTTAAGAGGCACCTCAAGATTGCTTTAAATTATATTGTCTGGAATAGTCCACAAGCAGCACAACTTAATCAGACAAAAGGTCAAGTGTCTGTCCTAAAGTACATACTATCTCTCAGGAAGTGCTGCCTCCCAAGCAGGTATCTTATGTGTTTGGAGTTCCTGCGGTATCCATGGTGGTTGTATCTCTCAAAATGTTTTGTTGCCACCCACATTTGCAAAAAGCACTGTTATGAGGATGTGCTTGTAGTTAATTCTTTCTTTCTTTCGTAGTAGGGGTAAGGGAGACATCATGGAGATTTAATTCGGGATGCGACGGTAAAACAAAGCAGGGGGGTGGTCTTAGGGAATCTCATGTGGTCTCTTCTCAGCAGGCAGCTTTTCATTACTCTCCATACTGGGATGTTTATTGTCCCACAGCTCTTGTGTGTTGCAGTTACAGCTTGCTAGGCAGTTTTTCTTATTTTCCCATTGTCTTGGGTGAATTTACAGAAACATAGTCCTGAGGGATTACCCGGCCTTTTTTATTTGCACCTCTTTTTGCGTTTTGTTGTTGTTGGCCTACAGCCCAGCTTGTGTTACTGAAGCTGGGAGTCCCCAGCATTACTCAGCCAGTGGAGCCCTAGCCTGACCCAAGTGCTGGTCTTGTAAAACCATGGCAATCACTACCCACAGCCTCCACCAAACAGAGGTGATCAATCACCTAACTGTGGTGCCCTTGGAAGTTGCATAAATTAATGCTAGTATGAATGCCCAGACATTATCTGTAATGCCATGTCCCACGTGGATCTCGGTTTGGGTTGTCTTCAGCTATAAAAGCTATCATGGAATCCTTCTGCTGCTCTTCAGGTTGATGGCACTCTCAAGATTACCTCCCATCTCTGTCGATATTTACAGTGCAGCTTCCAAATGGTTCCCACCACTTAGCCACTGATGAAGTAAATGCAGTGAGGTGGTTTTGAGTTTATCCATAAATTTCTGCAAAGCACTGTTGGTGCTCTCTGCAAAGAGAGACAAAGTCACGATTCTAATCTCTAATCTTTTTCTTTGTAGCTCACAGTCAGCGCCTGGTGCATGTGAAATCTCGCCTGAAGCAAACCCCACGGTACCAAACCTTGGAAAGGGACCTGATTGAATATGAAGAGAGGCAGCTGTTTGAGTACTTCGTCGTGGTGTCGTTGCACAAGAAGCAGGCTGGGGCTGCCTATGTCCCGGAGGTTACTCAGCAGTTCCCGTTGAAGGTGCGGTGCCTGTTGGGAAGGTCTGGCTGACATGTCTCGGATTGTGTGGTGCACTTGCCCAGCTGGAGAAGCCACAGCTTCTCTCTTGACTACATGTTATATCAGTAACCCCTCTGCTGTGTCAGTGTTCAGTCAGACTGAAGATAGAGGGGCTGCTGCCAACCCGTCCCCAAGAATTGTCATGGTATTCATCACTGTTGAAAGAAGAGCTGATTTAGAGCTTTTGCTGCCCTTGGCTATCACTTTTATGTAGCTATTCCCTTTCTCCCCCTTTTCTCTTTAAAGAAAACTGGTGCTTGGGGGAAAATAAGTGTTCTTAAAGGGAAGGCACAGCTTTCACCAATAGTCTAGCTCAAAACGGGGAATGAGGAATGGGAGAAACACAGAGCCAGTGTGACAGCATGTTTGTGAGTGGGATTTACAGAGCTCCCCTCAGACTTCAGTTCTCTCACCGCTTGCTGGAAGGCATGTCCCAGATTAGAGGCACAATATCACAGAGGCAGGTGCTGCAGATGCAGCTGGTGGAATTTGGGGCACAGAGTTACTTTAAGGTACCTAAAGGTTAGGTGAGCAAGAATCACAGAAATGTTAATATCTTCCAGGCAGAAGCTTAGCCTCTGTCATCACCTCTTCATTTGTCACAGGAAAAATATTTGAAGTCATTCCATCCCCACATGACTAATTGGAAACATTCCTTTTCTCTGTTCTGCTAGCTTGAGCGCTCGTTCAAATTCATGCGCGAGGCAGAAGATCAGTTGAAAGCTATTCCCCAGTTTTGCTTCCCTGATGCAAAGGACTGGGCCCCCATCCATCAGTTTGCCAGGTCAGTACTATACTTTGCATCCTGATTCATGAGAAATAGATTTCTATATCATGCTAATCAAATGTGAGAGCTCCTACGGTAGAAAATTGGGCAGAGCCCTGAGAGGGGTGTATTAGAAATGCAAAAATATTGTGAGTTTATCTGGTTTGTGTGTCAGAGACTTTTAATGTGTGTGACAGGTATCTTGTCATTCTGGTTTCTATTTCTCTAGTGAGACATTCTCATTTGTCCTGACGGGGGAAGATGGAAGCAGACGATTTGGATACTGTAGGAGGCTGCTGGTAATTATCCCTGGTTTTTTCTTTTCCTAGAGATGCAGCCTTCTGTGGGATTGGTGTTACTGACACCCGTTCTGGAAAGTGGAAAGTTGCTGCTCTTCTCTTGCTGTGTGGAAAGAAAGAGCGGCAGCAGAGAGGAAAGCTGCTCCTCTCAGTTTCCAAGTCCCTCTCTGAGCACCATCCTCCACCCTAGGCATAGCTCTTTTACCTTGTCCTTACACCAGTGGTTAACATTATGACTGCAAACTAAGCTGAAGACAGAGTTTGTGTCCCAGAGGTTTAGGCAGCCACTAAGCAGTTGTCTAAACCTGTGCTGGTCCTGTAGGCTCAGAGCTGTCTCTGTAGAGCAGTCTGCCCTGCTTGAGTCATTTGATTTAAAGCTGGGATTATACTGTGGATGTACCCATTTCTTCCCACTGTGTATAATGTACCAGGGTTTGAGGAAGACTTAAGGTGTTGTCATCAGCAGCATACTGTCAAATGTCTGCCAGTGAGCTGCAGAACTAAGAGACCAGTTGCTCTATCTTTGCAGTAGTTACAAGTCTTGACATTTTCTTGGTATTTTTTGTGTATTTGTGTTTGTCCTGAAAGCCCAGTGGGAAAGGCAAGCGTCTCCCAGAAGTTTACTGCATTGTGAGTCGCCTTGGATGCTTCAATCTCTTCTCTAAGGTGAGGGTGGGAAAGGGAACTTGTACTGTAGGCCAAGAGGGACTTTAACATGAAGTCAGCACCAGAAGAATGGGGATCAGGGAAGCTGATGGCTCAAGAAACGGCTTGCGGTGGTGTTGGCAAGACAACCACATGCTAATTCCAGAACATAACAGAAACACAGTAAAGGAAAACTAAGTTGTCAGCTGCTGCCTTTTTCCTTCAGCAGAACTACCAGAACACAAGCACTGAGAGATTAAAAGGCAGAGACCTGGCTCTGAGGGTGGTGGGTAGCTTGTGAATTGTAAACTTTCCAGTGACCTCACTGGAGCTGGGTTTCTCTTGCTGAAGGAAATTTAAGAGTCTTCAATTGCACCTTTTACCATCTTCCTTATGATTCAAGGCTCCAGGTCCATGCTGGGTTAAGGAAAGAGTGTAGGTGTTGGTGCACTTCATTCATTATTTTACCTCCCTCCTCCTGATTTATCTGTTTTTCTGTCTTCATGCCTTTTTTGCAGATTTTGGATGAGGTTGAGAAGAGACGGGGCATTTCCCCAGCCTTGGTGCAGCCTCTCATGAGAAGTGTCATGGAGGCACCTTTTCCAGCTTTGGGCCGGACAATCAGAGTCAAAAACTTCTTGCCAGGCTCAGGAACAGAGGTAAAGACACTACTCTAGAGAGAGGGAGACTTAGGCCAGCAAATGGTGCAGAAATGGCGACTGGAAGTTTGGATTGTGACATAGTACTGGGGATCTTCAAGGACAGATTGTCTGGCAGCTGTGGGGCATAAGAAGCTCAGGAGTAAAATAAGGGACCAAGAGGGGATGGCATGGAGACTTTTCCAGTGACCATCAAAAGGGAAATCCTATAGTAAAGATGAAGGTGAGGACACATTAGCTGTGCTAATGGGACACTGACCTTGAGGCCAAGTGGCACACAGACTGGTGGACCTCATGCTGCACAGCACATGACCCTGAATCTGCTTGAGGCCCCAAGCCTTAACTTCCTGAAGATAGGATTCATAGCATGTGCTCCAGCATCCTTAATAAATAACCACTGTTCCTGTGGGAGAGGACACAGGATTGTTGTCAAAAAACACCTGAAACTGCACAAGGGCAATATTGCAGCCTTTTGGAATGGCATTTTCCCAGCGTGGAGGTGAGGGTATTTGTTGCATCTCCCACTGTGGTGTGAGGACAATGGGGAGGACTTTAAGAGGGCAGAGCTTTTGGGAACAGCCTCGAAGGACTGTGGGAGCGCGGAGGGAGTCAAATTGAACAATTTGGCATGATATATCTTGAACCTGAGTGAGAGGAGAATGAGTTGATAAGAGGTTGTGTCTGAGGGCTTTCAGCATAGCACTACATGATGACATTCTCCTCAACCAATCTGAAAATGGTCCAAACTAAATGAAGTTATTGCAAAGCACATGCATAGCTGGGTAAAAATCTGCCTTCAAGGAGTAGGGTCCCAATAGTGTGCTGTTAGGCTGTGAGAATGTTTTGACTGTTCTGTTTCTAAGATCCTTAATGTTCATTATCTAGTTAAGGCATATACCCCAAATTTACACAGTGGGTAGGTGACAGCATTGGGATGGGCTGCAGGCACTTCAGAGAGTAAGGCATTAAAATTCAAAATGAACTTGCTAAATTGAAGGTTTGGTCTGAAATTTAATATGGACAACAGCAAAATGCTGGGAAGAAGAAATGAGTAGTCTAGTACAACATGGAAGTAACTGGGTGAGCAGCAGTACTTCTGAGGAGGATCTGCTGGTATAGTGGGTCATAAAGTGAGCAGAAGTAACACTATAGTATTACTTAGACAAACTCCTGCATTGTGGAAGAAAGTGAAGGGATGAATAATAAATAAAAGCAATTATCTTCTGCTTTCCAGCATTGGTGGAAATTTATGTAGAATATCATTTTCCAAAAAATGCGTACCCTAGGAAAAAGCTTCAGAATAGTATTTCCACTTATTAAGTGAGTTAGGAAATACAGACAAAGCTTGAGAAAATGGTTTGCTTAAAATAGAAAACAAAGGACAAAAGAGGACACATAACAATAACTTTATATATACAAGAAGTTTCCTATGGAGAAGGAATTGCTCTGAGTGTATACTGAAAGTAAGACAACAAGTAGTTGAAGTAATTTGCCACTGAGATGTTTCAGCTGCAGGCTTGGTGTTGGTCAGGGTAGTTCAGAACTAGAATAATTTTCTTGTGGGATTTATGAACCATCTAGTGTTGGAGGCTTTCAAGAATGATTTAGATAAGCATCTGTCTAAGAGAAGGAGTATGAAGTGCTAAGGTGCTGTGACAGGAATTATTTAAGTAGATACAAACAAAGGAAAATGCCCACAGGCTGCTCTTTTCTGTAACTGTTATAAAAAAAAACTATGGTCAGGATGTCAAGCATCCAGATTCTTGCAGTAAAATAAATTAAATAAATTGTAACTGTAAAATTTGGAGTGCTGATTTGAAAGGCTCCATGCCATTCTCTGCTTGAATGCCAGACAGGCTGGAAACCACCCCTAGCTGGACACAAACTAGTTTTCCTCCTTATGAAGAGCTCCCTGTCCTCAGTCCAGTGGAGAGAGCTTGCGGTTTATCTCACGCTGTGCCCATTGGACTGGACTTCATCTGGAAGAAGGATTTATTGGAGGTCTTTAGAAAGACTGTGTTTGAGGGCTTAATGCTGTGCGGTGTTTGCCAGCGCAGTCAGTAAGGCTTGTTAGCTGTGAAAATACCTGTTGGGCCCTTGCTTGCCACAGCATGGGTGGACAGCAAGAGCTGACCTGTGGTCTTTTTTTCTCCAACAGGTCATCGAGCTGCGGCGGCCTCTTGACTCCAGGCTTGAGCATGTTGATTTTGAGTCCTTGTTCACATCCCTCAGTGTGCGGCACCTGAGCAGAGTCTTCGCCTCCCTGCTTCTGGAAAGGAGGGTGATCTTTATTGCAGACAAGCTCAGGTACCTTCTTTCATTTCCTCAAACAAAATGCTGCCAAAGAAGGGAGGCTGAAAAGATTGCAGTGACTGAGTTCTCCGCTTTGTTCTTTTTTTCTTCTCTGTTTTTTTTCCAACTTTATACCTGATGTCAGTAGGGCCTTACTTCCCAGAAGGGCAGTCAGGCTGGGCACCATAATTTCTCTATGCAGCTTGCAAAAAGCGTGCTGCTTCTTGTCCCCAGGGAGAACCAAAATTCCCTTTCCTCCAGATGGTTTCAGAGCAGATCCCCGGTGCTAAGGCAGCAAAACCCTTTCTTTTGCTCTGTGATGCTGCAGTGTTCCCCACTAAGCTGTGCTGGAGTTTCCAGGGATCAAGCCCCGGGCGGAGATCACTGTCTCTTTTGGGTTGTTCCCTGATGTTGCAAAATCTTAAATCTTCAGCTTCTATTTTAGTATTGGTCTCTTGGGGGGAATGAAAGCAAAGGATGCAGTGAGGGGGAATGAGACAAATTACTTCCCCCTTCTATTTTGAATCTGCTCAGTTTGCTTTTCTTTTTTTAAAATTTTATTTTGTTTGCTCTCCGAAATTATGAAAATGGGCCCAGGTTTCTTTAAGATCTTGTGCAGCTGGTGGCTGGCAGCTCTCCAGCCCTTGAAGCACTTGAGGATTCAGGGAGGAGAGTTCGAAAAGGCTGGGGAAAGAAAAGCTGCCTAGATGAGTAATGACACTTAGGAGCATGCTCAGGTTTCAGGAGTGTACAGTGCCCCTGAGCTATCTGTTCTCACAACTTCCAGGCAGCAGGCTGCAGCTCTGGGACTGAGCACTGGGGCAGAGAATGGGGAGGCCTTGTCTACAGGAAAATGAAGGGAAATATTGAAGAGCCCAGGCAGTCTCATCACAGGAATCGGAAGGCTGGAGAGAGGGACAGTGTAGCATCCTTATAGTTTTTGACAGCTACCTTGGGTCAGAGAGGGGAAGATTTGCCTCATTATAGTCACTGATACATTATATGTGTAGATATTTAGTAGAAATTCTGCATAGTTAGGACATATATTTCATGCAGAGCTTTCCGACTTACACTGAAAATGAGATAATTCGCCCAAACACCATATTTTTATGTGCTAATTTATGATTACAGACTTTGTTTTCAAAGGTTTTTCTTATCCTCTGTAGGAAACATTTTGCATTTTGATAAAACCTATTAATGCCACAGATGACCCTGTAATCTCTACAGGAGGGCTCGGTAGTAAGAATAAATGGTAGGGAACTTTTTTGTTTGGTTGTTTTTGTTAGTTTTTTTTTAAGGTGTAACTTTAGAATTAACCTTTATTTTCCAGATTTTTTCCTATCACAACTTTATATGACAGCACGCCACTGTATTTTCTCAGCACGAGAGTATCTCTAATTTAATGCACTTCCATGGGTTTTGGTGGGTTTTTTCCCCTTTATCTTTTGTCAGTATGTCCAGGATCCTTAGGAATGAGTCCAGCTGCCAAGGCCTGTAAAAGAGAGTGGGAGAGAGCTATAGAATCATAGTTTCTAGAATCTCTAAATATACCATAAACAGATTTTTTTTCTGTGAAAAAAGAATTGTTTTAAAGACCTAGGTTCTGTTAGGCCACAGGGCTCAGATTCAGATATTTGCCCTAGATTTTCCAGCTCTCTACAAGACTTCTAATATTTGATGTTTCTGAGAAGACGTTACTCTGAGCAATTTCAGGAGAGTCGTCTTCTTTTCCTGTAACAGAATGTGAATTTTCTCTGGCTCTCACTTTTGTGGAGAAAAAAAACTTGAAAGTTACCCCAAAGGGCTGTAAAAGCTTGAAAAACAGAAAACAAAGAAAATAACCCTCAAAATTAAGTAAATTATTGTATTTTAACCCAGTCCAGTGACTTGAGTGCACTGGACTGATGAGCCTTTCATAAGGTAAACAGTGCCTTCAGCGTGTTGGTGGAAATTCCATGTTTTCAAAGCTGATGGTATTGTAGGTACAGGATCTCCTGTCCAAATGATACTTTTTCTGGGACAGGAACACATTGAACTCAATGAATATGAAGTAGTATTTACTTCAGTGGTGAAAATGCCAGTTTCTGAGGAAAGAAAAGAAACCCTTTCTGGCAATATTGTAAGAGAAAAAAACACCAAAACCGATAAAAGCAGCTGTTGGAAACTGCTCAGAGGTTAGGAATGCTAGAAATAATCCAGCTGAGATGGATTAACAGGGAGAGTGCAGGTGACATGGTGAAAGTTGCATAATAAATTACATTTGTCATTCATCTTTGCAGTTCTTCATGTGGGCACTATCAATAACTGTCCGTACATGTGTGTAAAGGTGTGTCTGGGTGTAAGTGACAGAGAAAATGATGTATGCCATTTATTTACTTCTTTGAATTGCTATAAAATCAGTCTGTGGGAAAAGAAAGCTGAAACGTCTGTTGCCGAGTACTGTGTGAACTGCAAAATGTTTTCAAGCTGAGCCAAAAAATGCATCTAACAAGTGTACAGCAAGTGAAATACTCTGTCTTTTCCATCTTTAGAATGAACTCTGAGTGTTTTTTAAAGACCTGTCAATCCAAAGCTTGGCAGCGGAAAAGGAAAGAATTTGGTTTATTAGTTTTTGGGTGGGTTTTTTTTTTCCTCTATCACTATGGAAACTAGAGTATACATTGCCTCGCAATGCTGAAAAATGACTTTGTTAAAATTATGTTGGTCTGTGGAGTCTTCCCTAGCTTTTGTTTGCTCCTGCGCTGGAAACTTTAGTCCTGGGGTGGTGGAGGGCATGGCAGAGGTTAGGCGCTGCAACGTGAGAGCTACTTTTGTTGCCAAGTGATGCTGCCTGGCATGCAATTCGAGGCACTGTAGACTAACCTTTCAGAAGGCATCTTCCAGATAAAAGTGGCCTGATTTCACAGGATACCTAGAGTTGGGCAGATTTTAGTGACCTAAGGGGGAGATGTGTTAGATTCAGAGAGCTTTTTAAATCAGGAAGACTTGCACAGGCTTAAAATCAAGGCACCCTTTCTCCAGATCCCCCTCAAAAGCCTGTTGTGAATCTGAGCAGCTTGAGCAATTGCCTCTGTCCCTGCTAGAAACCACAGCTGTGTCAACAACACAAAGTGGTCATTGTTATCAAAGGCAGATCTGAAAGAATTAGAGTAGACACTTCAAATGTTGTCATCCCCAGTAAAAGGTGATTAATCATCGAAAAGAAGCTTTTTCCATGTGCTCCAGAAACAAATCCAGCACTGAGAATCCCAGCCTCCCAGGTTTCTCCTTTTTGCATTGTGGTTAGGGAGAAGAAGAAACCTGAGAATGAAGTTTGGATATCAGATAATAGCGTTGTTTCCTCAGAGCATCTTAATGCTCACTTCTTCACCTGCACTAACCTGCCATGTCGGGGGGAGGCAGTGATGGTCCCCACAGCTGGTGGAACTTGGCATCCTCCTGCTGGGATTTGCAGCAGCGCTGTGCAAAGTCACAGGGTTGCGTTTGGAAGCTCCTACGCCTGTTAAATGTTGTAAACCAGATCTGCGATCCATCATAAGTAAATCCAGGTGTGACACAGTGTCAGAAATCCAAAGGTGTTTGCAAAATGAATCCTACTGTGGTAGAGCTTATAAAGAAATAAAAGAAAAAAACCACATAATCAAACCATCTTAAATTGCCAAATGCCAGCATATTTTCAGCAGTTTGGTTAGCACAGGGAGTAAAGGGCTTCCTGGCATTAAACTCCAAAGGGCTCATTGATTCAATAGTGGGTTTTAGAAATCATGAAGTATCCTAAACCTGAAGAGGGATTCAGCCTGGGGGGCCTTCTTAGCACAGGTGCTTGCCTTTGGAGCAGAAAGGTAGAAACCCTGTAGTCAGGATGAAGCTTGGGAGGAAAACAACCAAACTGAGCAGCCAGTGTCCTTCCCTAGCAGCTGTGGCAAGTTGTCGAGGCTTCTTGTTAAAGCAAGTCAAGCTAATCTTGGAACAGGTTTTCCCAGGAGAGGAAGAAGAGTTTCTACATAGTTGCAGCTGTTGTGTTCAGATTCTATATTGGCCACCTGTGTTCAAGGTGGCCACAAAGAAGCAGCATCTTCATAAGGTACTCTGTGGTATGAAGGCCCGTTGTTTAAGCAAATGTCACAAATTGCTGCAGTGTTGTTCTGACCAAGGGAGTGCTCAGCTCAATCTATACCCCAATCAGCCCTTTCCAGAGGGAGCTGACGTGGTTCTTTGTGTACATCAATATGTTTTAGCCTCTATACTAGCGATATCTCAGTCTCTCCTGCAAGCTCCTGTGCAAGTGACATCAGACATGGAGCTCAGCCATGTTCCCTACAGGAGGCTGAATGAACCCATGAATATGTGCTCAGGATCTTGAAAGTGCCTTTTAAAGATCTGCAGTATTTTAAGGATTACTGTTGAAATAAAAAGCCTTAGATATGCTGTCTGTGCATGACTGGCATTGGACTTCTGTGGCGTGAGGGTAGTGCATGGCACTCCCCAGAGCACACTGCAATCACATTGGATAGATCTCTTCATTCCTGATGGCATCTGGAGTGCACCAAGCGAAACACAGCACCCTGGGTCAGTTTTACTCCAATGCCAGCAGTTGTCATCATGGTTATGGTGCCTGCATCCTGGGATATCAGGATTTCAGTAGGGACATTGGCTGTAGCTACCCAAAGACATTGGCTGCCTCTTTGATATAGGAGCCCTCAAAGGGCTGATTGACACTGAAGTAGTGCTTTGAAAGTGCATTAAACTGCTCTGGTTGTGTTGTGCGCATCAACCCTGCTTGATTCTGTGCACATCTCATAGAAAGAGGCATCCAGCTTGAGCAGCGCCCAGAACTTCAGTGGCCGCATTCACCTTCTGCACAGCTGGTACCTGCCGTATTATCACTGTGGTGTAGTTTGGGCAGTCTCCCCCACCGCTGCTGGCCGAAGAGCACACAGTCACACAGATGGCGTAAAAGGAATTTATCATGCTGGATTCTTTCACAAGGCTCAGTAGCTGTGGTGTGAACCAGCAGTCCTTTAGTGCTTGTTGCAGTGACGTATTTCAAGAGGAGGGATCTTAGGCTTGAGTCATTCCAGACCACCAAGGTTCTGCTGGGCTTCTGGCAAACTGCAGCTCCCCGAGGCTATCTGCAGAGCAAGTCTGACTGAGCCGCATGTGAACAACCTCAGTGTTGCCCCCTCTGTGTGCATCTCTGAGCTGCTCTGCCTTCAAAGGAGGCTCACGGCTCACAGACCTCAACCCTATCAGAATTGTTCCCTGAAAATGTCTTCCACAGTGAGAAATGTTTCAAAGCAGAGATCATTAGGATTCATCCTGGAGCGATGTGGCATTCACAGATGGAAGGGTGGAAGGGGAAGCTATCTTTACTTCCCACTGCATGATGCATACAATTTCAGACTTACACAGCTCAGTCTAAGTCACAGTCACAGTCTGTGACTTCCACTAACTGGACCTCAGCCATCTTTCCTCCCACTTAATCTCTCACGTACCATGTGTACTCACTGGGACTTGAGAGCAGGGTTGAGAGAAGAATAAACCACCATAAATATAGTAGGAGACAGCATGCTGTAATATCTCACCATGCCATAAATAACCGTGTACTTCAGCTGCTCACTGTTCCTCTGTGGAGCTACCTGGTATCACAGAGATCTTTTCCATTGGTTTTCAAGTGCTGTCTATAAAGTGAGTTCCCACCTTCAGGCAGGAAAGTTGAATGTGCCTTCGAGATTGAGGATTTGTGGCAAAGGTGAAACTTCTAACACTTCCACATTCAACTTCTTCTCTAAGAAGAGGAAGTCCAGTGGTGGTGGGCTAAGACTGACACCACAGTGCTGCACACCGGAGTTAAAAGGGAGGAGCTCTTTCAGCTTTCACCATAATGCTGCTGCTGTTATTACTGGAGCTATTGTCAGTCAGAAATTGAGGAGTGGAAAATATGCCCTGCAGTAATGGAGAAGAGAAGCCGCTGCTTTTGCCTCTGCTATCATGGCCTGACGTGTATGGGTGTACAAGTTGTGCAGCCTTGAAGGAGACCATTTTTAAAGGATCTCGTGAGCTTGAAGTGCACTTCTAAGATGGCACATTCACTCTGGTTGCAGTTCCTTTCAAGATTAGCTTCTGTGAAAGATACAAGAAAAACAGTCTACTCTGATACTGTTCCCACATTTTTTCTGTGGGAGTTGTTTTCTTCTTTTGGTAAATGTTCCCGTTTCTTACTGACTCAGTGTTTTCTCATTATTTTAATTTTGTTTCTTTCAAATTCATTATCTACTTTTCATGTGTGGTAGACACAGCAAGACATGGGCTTGCTGATGAGGACAGCTACACCTTAGAGCAGTGACAGAGGGGCAGCCAGCAGGAATGAGTGTGGAGAAGGGAGAGGGATACTCTTAAGACCTTCCTGCACAAGGATGTGGAACTGAGGGGGTTTTTTTCCATTTAAAGGCTTAAAGCTCTCAGTCTCTGACACAAACTTTGAAGGGTCCTCTTCTGTTTTTTTAGAATATTCCCTTGAGAAAAGACAAGCCTCTGAGAGCACAGGGAGAGGAAACTGTCCCCATCTTGTGAAGAGACTTTCTCAACGAACACATCCCAGACATCCCTCCCAAGCACCCGTTCCCTACCTGTTGCAGTTCTAGATAAAATTCTCACATTAAACAGATTCCAGCCTCTCCCCTGGGATTTACTTATCTCCAAAAAGCATCATATGTTTAATTATGTTTACTACCTGATTACTTAATACAGTCACACTGATGTCGCAGCAACAACAATTGTGTTCTGCTCAACTGAACTTCTCTGATGAAAGCCAGCCAGCTGTAGCCCAGCCACGCCATCCTGCTCAGCGTGTGTTAGCGTTTCTACAGCACAGGGATTCAAATCCACCAGACTTAGTCAGAGCGAGCAGGGGGAGGGAAAGCAGGCTTTGCTTCTCAGTGCAAGCTTGAGTCCACACCCATCAAACTCCTTCCCTCTGAAGTCAGCAATAAACCGCCAGATCCGGGTTGCTGAGTGTAAATTCCCCTGTGGAGTTTAACAGGGGCCAGCTGGGTGTCCTTCCTTGGCGACGTGAATCTTCGCAGCCCCACCAGCCTCGCTCACCTCCTCCAGTCTTTTGAGACCGTGATGCTAGTAAAACAAAATGACGTTATGTACAGGGTTTATAGTGGCAAGCCTTCACCTCCCCTGATGCATACAAATGCTTCCAGACCCAGAACGGATGAGTAACTGGTGCCCTGTGGTGAGCTCTGCTGTGTCTGACTGCAGACCCTCCCTGCCTCCTGCCAGAGAACCTGTGGGGTTTCTGGACGGACCCTCTTGGAAGCTGTCAGCAAAGGTGCTTACAGCCAAGCTGCTGGTGGCATCTGAAGGAGGAAGAAGGCAGGCAGCGGTCCCATGACCCCTGAGCAGCTTCCTACAGAGGCTGGCCATGTGGTTCCCTCCTGGGATTTCACTCTCCTGTGGTTCCGAGTAGCCTTGGCAGGCTCCACAGGCTGTGGGGTGCCTGGATAGTCTCCAGCTGAAGAACGCTGCCTTCGTCCTTCCCCCATGCCCTGGCATGGCTGCTAGAAGCCTGCCATTGTCGTGTGAGTGCTCCTACTGAGGGTTGCCCAAAGGCAAAGCATATATGCCGTACAGGTAGCAAGCCAAGGGGCAGGGGTGGACTGTGGCTGGAACAACCTGCAGGGACACGTGGGGACCTTGTGGCTTCAGGTTGTCCCCAGGGCTTTGCCAGGGGGACCAAGCAGGCCTTCCAGCTGCACTGATGAGGCCAAGAGTATGGCCAGCAGGTAAGTGGGCCATGGTGCAGCCCAGCAGAGAGCTGTTGTAGTTGTGGAGCTGTCTTCTGCACCCCATGACTGTGTGCTGTCTGTGCTGGACACTATAGCTCCTGTGCATTCAGGCCTGTGGTTTTCCCATGGGAACAGCTACAGAGGCGTGCTGTGGGAGAATAAAGTCATTCCTCTAATGAAAGGCAGTGGTATGGAAGACCCCATGTCTGTCTGGTATTTCCCATCAGGGTATTGGACTAGCAGATGCTGGATTCA
Source organism: Coracias cyanogaster (assembly GCA_033124195.1). Taxonomy (NCBI): domain Eukaryota; kingdom Metazoa; phylum Chordata; class Aves; order Coraciiformes; family Coraciidae; genus Coracias; species Coracias cyanogaster. The sequence continues at coordinate 53,515 of JAVSBS010017991.1, forward strand.
GTGGGATCTGTCTCTTGTCACTTGCATGTGGGCCAGGATCATCTTTCATAACCTGGGTTCCTACCTCAAGTCATTGGTCCGGAAGCTGAAAATTGGGGTCAGAAATCTGGGAAAGCCCCTAGTAATTACAGAGATCAATCAGGGAACAATTGAAAGAGCCTTGATTTCTAGGAAGACCACTCATCTCCTGACTGACCAGCCAGTGCCCTTGATTGTGTTTCATCTTCCAGCACTCTCTCCAAATGTTGCCACGCCACGGTGGCCCTACTGTACCCCTTCACCTGGCAGCACACCTACATCCCCGTGCTGCCGCCTTCCATGATCGACATCGTGTGCTCACCCACCCCCTTCCTCATCGGCCTGCTCTCCAGCTCCCTGCCCCGCCTGAAGGAGCTCCCGGTAGAGGAGGTGAGCCATGTACCCGCACCACGGCTTTGCTCTCAGTTACTTCCAGCAGGCTGAGTTGTCTTCTGTCTCAGAAAGGCTACTCTGGAGAGTCTACCTTGGCAGCTGGCAGCATGATGGAGCCAAGCACTCATCTTGTGGCTCCTGCCAGCGTGGGGTGACGGAGGAGGTGGACATGCCCCGAGGAGGCAGAGTGTTGTCCACAGCATGGGAAGGCAGGGGGGTAACCTCTCCCACTGTGGGGCTGCTGTGTGTAAGGAGATGATTTTATTGAAGTTTCTATTGGTTTCTGCATAGTGTTGTCTAGGGCTCAGTGCAAAGTCTGCCAAGCTTGAAGTATGATTGCTACAAACTGGCCAGGATAGCTGCTCCCCTAATTAACAGAGGTGCCTAATGAAAGCAATAATTAGTTAAGAACCGGATTCATGGTGCACAAGGGTGAACACAGCAAGGCTGAACGTGATCTGCGAGGCGTTTCCCTCTGTGCTCACCCAGGGGACAGCAGTGCAGTGCACTTGGGAAAAGATGGAGCTATGACCCTGGTGTGGTGGGCTGGGCTTGGAGCGCAGCCTCCTGCTGTCCAAGCTGTTCTGTGGTTTGCGGCAACCTCGTTAGAAAGCCACAACAAGGGCTCTGCTCTTGACTCACGCTGGCTGCCTCTTCCAGCTGCAGTGGTGGGTAGGAGGAGCGGAGGCAGGGCCAGAGAGTTTCCTCCAGAGCAGTTATAGATTAAGATAAACTCCAATGATTGAAATAATTACTTCCCCTTTTTATTCTTGCTTTTTCATTCTTAGGTCCTTGTCGTTGACCTTGTAAATAACCGGTTTCTGAGACAGGTGAGCAGAGCTATTTTGTATCCTTCATCTTCGCTCCCCTTTTTCCACCAGACCTTAGCTCCATCTGTGTTTGCTGACCCACCTGGCTGAATGGATCGCTTACTCCCCACGCAAAATGAGGCAGGATTTGTGGTTGGCAGCATTATAGGGGTTGCTGTGTACGTAATATCAACATCCCAAACCGCAGCTGTTGAGGATGGAATCATTGTGCATTACCTCCTTCTGTTTCATTTTTTTTTAAAGAGGGGAAACAGTGGCACTCGAGCACTCTGGGGTCCTTAAGCAGCATCGTGTAAGGTGAGGGCAGAGCTGGAAGGCCTCAGCTCAGCACTGTGTCTGCTGGGGAGCAGCACAGGTTCTTCCAGCCTGTGTCTGTCAGCCTGTCTCCTATCACATACCGTGTCTAGAGTGGGGAAGGGAGCCTTGGGGAGTTCTTCAGCTCCTTCCTCACTGCAGTCCTTGCACTGGATGGGTCACAAGTAGGAAGCTGGTACATGGGAGCCTGTATGTTGCTCTGCAGCTGAGCCTGTCTTCTGGTTTTTACTTCCCTTTGTTGTGGAGAGGAGGAGTGGGATCTTGAAGGGAAGAGGATAGCTGAGTGAACACGCTCCTGGCCTGGGAAGCTAGTTTTGCCCCAGAGCTCTTTGACAGATCACTGAGCAGTGCTGGCTGCATCTGTCTCTGCCGTGCCCCGGGTCCCCTGGGTAGGATGGGACAAGTGCACCTCCTGCTGCAAGGAGCAGTGTGTGGGTGAAGGCCACTCCTTTGGTGCAGCCCTCGCTTGCAAAGCTGCCTTAGCTGAGGGATATGCTTTACCATGCACCTCTCTTTTGGAGGTTGAAGCTAAATCACACCGTCTCAACCAGGGCTGGTAGGAGCAGCACGGAGTCACCAGCAATTCCTTGGTTTCGTTTCTCTACAGGAGCTCCTTATGGCTCCGTAACATGATCGGGTGCCTGAGCAGAGCTGAGCTGGGGGGGTTGCGCTCACCTGGCTGCATGCCAGCGTTGTTCAGAAAAGTCCTCTTTGCAGTGGTGCAAGCACTCAAAGGTGGGCAGTGTGGCCAGTGGTGATCTCTGCCTGGTAGCCTTTCAGGTCGGATGGCTGAAATTCTTCTAGAATAGGGGAATATTTGGAAAAAAGGCACCTCCTTTCTCCTTCCTTTTGTGCTTCTTGGTAGTCCTGCACTGGAGGGTGCTGGGAACGAGCCAAGCATATTACGCGTTCCCCCTCTCCCTCTTCCTCTCCTCACAGTTCATTTTTAGCACTCCCCCTGCCGTGCTGGGGATAGGATAGGAGCTGGAGGCCAGGGGCCAGCCATGTCCAGCCCCAGGCCCTGAGGAGGTGTCTCTGTCTTACAGATGGACGATGAGGACTCCATCCTGCCCCGCAAGCTGCAGGCTGCCCTAGAACACATTTTGGAGCAGAGGAATGAGCTGGCAAGTGACAAGGAGGAGAGCCCTGTCAATGGCAAGCAGGGTAAAACACAATGCCTTTCAGCTTAAACCACATCTTTTCCCACCTCTCTTTTCTCCTGTTGCTTCTTGGGGGAGAAATAGGCTTGTAGTGAATTTAACACCACAGAAATTGGAGGTAGGTCAGGATTTTGGTTGAAGCTGTATTAAACATTCCATTTGCACTTGGGATAATTCTCTTTGTGTGAAGAGAAACAGTACTTACCCCTTCTCAGCCCTGTCTGTCCTTCCCTTACAGCTCCAGGGAACACCTGTAGTTCTTTCAGGGGGGTTCCCCTCTGCTGCTGACCCTGTAAGTGATGCAGGCTCCTCCAGGGGACAGTCCACCCACAGAGCTGCACTTGGAGGTGGCTGTGTAGCTCCCAGGCAACTACGCTGAGACAGCTCTTTGGCAGGCAGTATGGGCATCTCCTGGTTGCAGGGGAGCCAAGACAAAGCTTGGTTGCTTTCAAAGTAGCAGCCACCCGGTCCACTTCCATGGCAAGCACTTCCTAGGATGCTGTCTCTCTTGAGCAGCTTTTTCTGCTCAGACTAGGTCTGAAAAAAGCCAGAGAATTGTACCTGGGGCTTTTCCTAGTCCATCCTTACTGTGCTGTCCTCACCACTGCCTCTTTGTTTTCTCCTTAGAGACCAGCCCCTTGAATGAGGTGGTGTCGGAGGCCTTTGTCCGTTTCTTTGTGGAGATCGTGGGCCACTACTCCCTTTTCCTGACCCCCACTGAGAGAGAGGAGAGAACTCTGCAGCGTGAGGCTTTCCGCAAGTCCGTCTCCTCCAAGAGTCTCCGACGCTTCCTGGAGGTCTTCATGGAGACACAGATGTTCGGGGGCTTCATTCAGGAGCGGGAGCTGCGGAAGCAGGGGGTCAGAGGTGAGGGGCTCTGCTGTTCTGGAATCTCTGCTGTTGCTCCTGTGAGAGCTGGGAGATGCTCACCAGCCGCCAGCTCCATCCTGAGCACCATGGCTGGAGGCTGCAGTGTCTGTGCAGGGACACCTGGAGGGAGGTGGTAAGGAAGCACTAGTGCAGGCTGATGGTTTCTTCTGACACCCCTGCGTGGCCTTCAGGGAGTCACTGGGGATTTTTTATCTCTGTTCCCTTATCTCCCCAAAGGGGCACATTGCCTCACAGGAGCGTGGTGAGACATAGTGTTTGTGCAGTGTGTGGGAACCAGCTGTTGGAGAACAGGGGCTTTTTGTGTGTTATCGGATAGTTTCTCATGGAGGCTGGGGTTACGGGCACCCTTCACCGCTGCAGTAAGGGATATAAGCAGCATCCTCCATGTGTATGCCTCTTTCTTCCATGTTGAATTCCCATTAGGACTGTCACAGAAGGGGTACACTGCTGGAACAACATTAATTCTTGCAGTCCTTCCTATTCCACTTCCCATGTCTAGAGGAAGAACCGGCTGGATTGGTTATGGCTGTTTTGGCTAGTAGAAAGTATGGACATTCACATCCTTCCCAGAGCTGCTCCTGTTGTTTCACTCCTGTTATCCCAAAGTCCCGAGGGCTCTACTGGCAGCTGAAGTTTCTCATCCCTGCTGCTGCTCGGTTCTGGCTTAGCAGTTTCCTCCCAAGCACTAATGAGCAGTGGACACTTGAATAGGTGGTTGAGTTAAAGAGCTTTTGCAGCGTGGTAAATCCCACGTGACTATTCCCTAGATGATCTCACTTTCTGGATTTAGCTGTGTTTGTAGGAGAATGAACAGAAGTTTTGTCTCTTCCTCTGCAAGGTGTAAGACCTCAGTCAGCCTTGCAGTGGTGGGGAAGGAGCTGGTAGCAGGGCTTCTTTGCTGGGAAGTCTACAGACACAGCCCAAAGCTCCTGTCCCACATCTGGTCTCACCTGGTAGAGGAAGTGGGGTGGGTTTGTTGCCTCTTGTGTGCAGTAGTTTCTTGGTAAGTAAGCCAGGACAGTATGCTTCCGGATGGGTGTTTTTTCTTGGATTTATAGTGAAGCAGAATAGAAGTTGTTAACTTCTTTCTTTCTGCAGGTCTGTTTGAGGTACGGGCTCAAGAGTACCTGGAAACACTTCCCAGTGGGGAGCAGAGTGGAGTCAATAGGTTCCTGAAAGGCCTAGGTAAGGAATGAGCAAAACCCTTGGCTTCTCAGGAGGCTTGGGCTTCTTGTTGCCTTCAGGTTTGGCTGCAGAGAAGCTGCTGAAGAGTGGCGGGGCTCTGCTAGTGACTGCGTGTGGCTTCCTGCAGAGCAGTGCTCTGAGCTTCGAGTGATCAGTGTCTGGCCATGTATCCCTGCTCTAGCACGCTGTTGGCCCTGCCCCCTGGTCTGCCACTTGTCTGGAGGCTGATGAGGAACCGAGGTTTGGGCCATGAGCTACGCCTGTGTATTCCAAAGGGTACAGGCAAGTCTGAGGAGGCAGTGGAGCACCCAGTAACTTGATTGGGGGAGTGACACAGTCCCCATGGCCTTCAGGTTTGCCCTTAGGGATCAGCGGTGGGAATCACCTGGGAGTATCCTGAGGCTGAATCCATTGGGTCTAGGTGAGAGCTCCAAACTGAGGTTAGAAGTCCTTGATAAGCCATTGGACACCGTTGGCTAAAAGAGTTGCATTATCTGTTCAGATCACTTCCCTGGCGCTCTTGTCTTTTCTTGTCCATTTAAGAGCAGCAGTGTCTGTGGGGCTGCTGGTCCCTGCCTCTTACCCACACACACTCTGGCCAGGTGAGCTTAGTAATGTGTTCACCTTCCAGGACCGCTGGGCAGATGGGCTCTGCCGGGCGTGCTTGGGGGCTTGCAGGGTCTGGCAGCGCTGCTCCCAGAGGGTGGGCAGAGCTGTGGCCTGCTCTGCAGGCACCTGCTTCCAGCTTTGCAGGGCAGATGGCTGTGGATAAGGGCCCAAGGCTGGCAGCAGAGGTGATTCTCTGCTTGGGCTTGCTCTGCAGTGGTGGTGAGGAACAGCGGGGAGCCCATTTTTCCTTTCTCTGTCTCTCCAGGTAGCAAGATGAAATTCCTCCACAAAAAGTAAGAGCGAAGCACATCCTCGTTCCACAGAAGAGAATGGCTTTACCATTTAAGAGCAATAAATCAGAGTATGATCAAGCATTCCCATTCAGCCTGCTCCCAGGAGCCAACAGCCTTGGGCGAGCTGACCACGGCTGGGACGTGCTCGCACACCCTCGTGGTGCCGCAGGAAGATTTGATGGCTGCGGGGCTGCCAGGACAGGCTTCTGGATACCTACAGTACCATGCACTGGACCAAGCACTCTCTGAACTCTGCACTAGCACGTTGCAGGCATTCCAGCGGATTGGATCTCTTAGCTAGTCAATTCTTTGTTTTGTTGTATTTTTCTATTTATACTGGGGTTAGAACAATTATTAACCGATGACTCTTGCCCTACTTCCTCTCTGCCTGGTGCTGCAGGAGCCCAAAGCGGGACTCCCATGGGACTGAGCCGGCAAAGCTCTGGCATGGAGGCGGGGAGGAGCAGAGGTGTATGGAAACAGGTCTCTGCAAAGCGAGGGCGCTGAGGCCTGCAGGGATGCTGTGGACTGACCAGGAGCAGCTTCCAAGCAAGGGAGAAGGGTGAGGGGGAACCACTAAACCTACTGAGGACTTGATGGGCTGGCCAGCTCCCTGGGGTGGGGAGCTGTGCCAGGGAGTCCTGGCATGAGGAGAGACCTTTCCTTACGCAGTGTAATTAAAAGCGAGTGGTGTAAAAGGTGTGCGGGCCTTTGCTGTTTTGGGGAGTGGGGTGAGCTGTGTCTGCCCACCAGCCCACCTGGCGCCAAGCACGAGCCAGAGAGGACATCTAGCAGCTGAGCCCTTGGCTTGGTCAAGCTCTCAGCTTCCCCATGAGCCTCACAGCCCGCATGGCCTCGTTCCTTCACCTGGCCGCTTGCAAGGGAAGCCCAAAGTGGAGCTCACCTGCAGAGTCTTGCCCAGGAGACCCACTTCCTGAAGGTCAGATGGGCTCTGCTCTCCTATCTCCAGTGTTGCTGCTGAGGAGCGCGGTGTGAAGCGAGCAAGGGAAGCATTGCCTACTGCTGCCTTGTGGGCTCCAGGCTGGGGAAGGTAGGACCTGCCGTTACCCCCATCCTGCTCACCTCTCCTCTGTCTTGGTGGTAAGGAGGAAAGGTGGGGTGGTGATGGGAGGCTCGTGGAGGCTGGGGTGGGGTGGTGATGGCTCTTTCCAATGGGTGCAAAAGCTGTTTCACTTGCATGACTTGTGAGGGCAGAGCAAAGAGCAGCTGGAACATCCTCAGGTCTCCTCTCGGAGAGGAAGCCAGAGGGTAGGTGTGCTGTGGCCCAAAGGGAAGTTTCTTCCCCAGCTCCTGGGGGGTTGCAGGGTGCGAGCTGTGTGTGGGTACCTTTGCTCTGGGCAGCTGTGCTATGCTAGGCTACACAGGGCTGCCAGATGTTTTGAAAATGGTCTGGGTGTCCCTGTGGTCAGTGGGCTTTCCCAGGCAAGAGGGCCTTGTTGATCAGCAGTGGGGTTGGAAGAGATCACCTCCGCTCAGTAATGGAGGGGGAGCTGTGGGTCCGGTGCTGCTCTGTGAATATTTTGAAGCCTGCATTTCCGAGTTTCCTACAGCTCAGCCTCCGCTGTAGTTAAGGGCAGAGGAAGTGGGTTGTGACAGGTGGTGGCAGGAGTGGACAGCTGGCTGGGTGGAGAGGTGGAGGACTGAGTCGCTGGAGAAGATGATGCTTCACTGGCTCCTGTGGCACTATCTGAGGAGCAGATAAGATGGGCAGATGATTCCAGGTGGCCTTGTTTGAGCAGAGGGTTGGCCCAGATGACCTCCAGAGGTCCCTGCCCACCTCAACCTCTCTCTGGTTCTATGGTGAGCACCATAAGTGCCATACAAAGGGCTGGGGACATGTAAGCAGCACCTGCAGTTGTACACTCCGGAACTCATGTGTGGGGACAGTTGAAGCAGCGATAGAGGGGGTCAGAGAAGCCAGCAGCATTTATTCCAGGGCCAGGCTCCCTCAAGGGGTGACCAGGTGGAGGGTGTGGTGGGCTGCCCCTTATGTGTGCTGAGCACCCGACTGAAAAACAGCAGTACTTAAAGCCTAGTCTGCCACAGGAGGTGGTGTTGGCCCACCAAAGGAAACTGCAATGGAGCTCAAGGTGAATTAAATGCTGTGTTTTGTTTCTCTGTTTAAAAGGTGTTTTTAATGGTAGCAAAATGGGGGTTTGCAAAGCTGGGACACACCCACGTGTGCAAAGGCAGCCAAGATGCCTGCAAAGCTTTGTGGGGTGCTAAGTGAAGCTGATCTTGTGGGTCAGATCAGGCCTCCAGAAGTGGGTGTCCCACGTGGTCCCCTGCTGCCAAACCTGTTCCTGAGGGATCTCTGTTTTCCTTTTTCAAGTGATGTTTTGAACAGCGTGGTACTTGGTCTTCCTTTGTGGGCACCATGGTGAGGAGCTGGGCTGGTTTCCTGGGACGTCCAATGCTGACAGGCTCCTTAGCGCAACTCAGAACTTGAGTGTGAGCGTGCTGAGATACTGACAGCTTTTACTGCAATATCCTGCTAGCTCAAATTAAAATGGATTCAGAAATAGCCCAGTTTGTCTCATTTAGGGGCTCCAAGGGGGCTCTGCCAGCACGGGGCTCTGTGGACATTCAGTGCTTTCACTGGCAGCTCTCGGGAAAGCGGGAATCAAGCCTACACAGTGTACAAAGTCCAAGGGGAGGTGTTAAAAAGCAGCAGCATGAGAAGTGCAGTGGAAGAAACATTTTACAGCTGTGTTATTAAGGATTTTAAATGAAACGTGGACAGACAGCATTGGTCTCCAGTTGCTAGACAGCCCCTCCAGCTTTATGTTGAGCCATGTTGCTAGGGGACGAGCAGGACCCTGCGTCCCTCAGGGCCCTGGATGCTTTGGAGGAACCCACCTGCAAAGAAAAGCTGTGAGACTGGCTGTCAGACCCAGACCGTAGGTCTACGTAGCCTAGTGCCCTTCCGTGGAGGCTGCCAACAACAGATACCCAGAGAAGACTGTGAACTGAGCACATATACTGGGTATGCCCTAAGTAATATGTATATACACACACAATATATATACCCAGAACATTATATTTGCCTACTCTATGTCCCACAACCAGGGGTTTTCCTGATCAGAGCTGGTGTCTGTGTGTTTAGTAACCTTGGATGAGTTTCTCCTCCGTGACCGTGTGTGTGTGGGTGTAGACAAATGTGCTAAGGCAAGAGGCCAGTCCGGATTTACTGAAGGGTCCTGGACAACTGGGACACGCGCTCTGTGAGGTTAAGTGTTAAAAGCTGCGATCTCTGCTCCCTGCTGGTCTGTGGTTAGTTGAGCAGCTTGCACATGCTGACATGAGCAGCTCTGTGGGGCCCATGATGCTGCATTTGCTGACTCCCAAGCCACTGGCTAAACCCCAAGCCCCATTTGCCTCCATGGCTCCCCACGTGGCTGTTGGTGGCCTGCAAGAGCTCAGGGCACTGGGCAAATCCCAGCTCTTGCAGAAACTTAGGGGAATGTTGCGTTCACCATACAGTTATTTGTTCACCACTGATGGTGGCCAGTGCTGGCAGGACAGCCAGCCAGCCCTGTGCAGTCAGGAGGTGAGACCTTGCCCTGCACAAGGTAGGTCTGATTTGGGTTTGGAGGGGTGTAGCCGAAGGGCTGTGCTTGTGGGTGGCTGCATATGGGGGTCTCTGGTACCAGCGGCCAGGGCGTTTGCAACCTACCTCTCTGCCTGGAGACAGCTTTCAGGTCGCAGGTACCAGTGGGCAGCTTGCAGGTGTAGAGCCCCAGGCAGCCGCCACAGTCAGAGGGCTTCTGGCAGGGCCGGGACTGGATGCTGTGGCAGGAGTGCTGCAAGGGAGGGAGAGCGGTGGCTGCAGTGCCGGTGCCCAGCATTGCCCGGCCCCTGTCCCAGGACCCCTTCCCAGTCACAGCCACATCATCACCCTGTGCTCACGCTCCTGAGAGCCCCAGCCCTCAGGAGCCTGTGCTGTATGCAGGCTTGAAGAGGTACTTTCTGCACAGGCTTGGGCTGCCTGCGAGCAGCCTCTTGTACAGTTAGGTGGTTTCCTTTTTTGGGGTGTGCATGCCCCACCGCTGGTTCGTCAGTCCTTTCGGGATGGCTTGAACTGCTCAGCCACTGGACGGTGCTTGGTGGGGGCTGTCACAGCAGTGCGATGCCTGGGGGTGAGAGGAGCTCTAAGAGCCTCTTCATCTCCCCCACATGGGCAGGCTGGAGGGGCTCTTACTAGAAAGCAAAGCCAAGTTGCAGATTCTGATATACTGGGCTGAGCATTTGATGCTGGGTGTTTGGTTTCCATTTAAAACAGTAAAATAAAGCAGTAAAACCAGCAGCAGTGGGACAAGCTGCTCACTGGGCCATAAAGCAGCAGCTTTCATGCAAGGTGCTGGGTAAGTCAGGGCCTGAGGAAGCAGTTTGTCACTGCTTTTGGCAGAAAGCGCACGAAGGGGCTGGCTCCCATGGCGGAGGGGCTGCTGCCTATGCAGCTCGGGTGGGTGCCCCCAGCCCACCTCCTGGGCATGGTGTTCTGGGACACACAGCCAGACCTGTACTCGCCATTTGACCTGCTCACTGCCTGCATTCACAGCCATCAGCTCTGCTCTACACCTTGCCTGGTAACAGGGTGGGATTTTAAGGTTGTCATTGCCCACCTCCCGTGTCTGCACCATGTACCGAACGAACTGCGCTGTGAGACCATGTTCTGGTCAGCACTTTCACACTTGGCTCTTGAGGAATAGCCCAAAAGCGGCTTTTCTACCCCATGTTTGCAGGGACATGGCGCGCTCGGCACCTGCTCCTGCTGCCCTCGGTCCTTTCTGCTTTTTATGCCCTCATGGTGCCATGGAGACTGCTGCGTAGTGAGAGACCCAGTTTTGTAGCTGGAGAGCTGGCTGAGCTGCTTGGACAGATACCACCGACCTGAGGGCAGATGGCAGCAGCTCATGGGTCACAGTGTGGGGGCAGCAACCCTCTGCCTGGAGGGGAGGTGTCACTCCAGTCCTGCTGTCCTGAATCCCCAGCCTTGGCTGCCTGATAGTCAAACAACTGCAAGCATTTGGGTGGTAAAACGGCTGGGAGCTCAGGTTAAAGGGCTGTGCCAGGAGGATGCTCTCCTTTCCCTGCACTGCGGTGTGGCGTTGCATTTAGAGCTGTCCTGCCTAGTTTTGGTGTCTCTGTGCTGCACAGACTTGCCAGAGCTGCTGCTGACTCCCTGTTAAAACACGCATCAGGGGCCAGCAACCTCCCACCCACCCTGGAGAAACCCATAGAGCTGCGAAGCAGAGGGAAGGACCCATTTCTCTGGCTCTGCCCTTTTCGTTAGGCACTTGTAATGCCATTACACACAGCCCCTCCATGCCCTGCAGATGGGTCAGCTGAGGGGGATCACGGAGCTGCCCAGCCACGGGGGTCAGGAGCAGGGGGCTGCCACCTCCCATCGCTCCCAGTCCCACTGCAAACGCTCCATGCAAACCCCCATGCTCACTGGCCAGGTTGTGCTTACCGTGTCCCCGTTGAACTTCCCGTGGCTCTTCAGGTGATGGCTCAGGCCCAGGCTCCTGCTGCGGGAGGGTTGCAGTGGGAGCCTCTGGTGCTTGCTGGGGGGTTCCTGCTTGCCACTGCCCAGCAGGGACTTGGCCATGGCCTTGCTGGGTGACCTGGAGCTGAGCGATGCCTCTTCCATCGTCTCTCTTCCACTGCCTGGGGAGCAGCTCCCCTCTGAGCCCTGTCCAGACAGGTTGTCCCCTCTTTCTCCAGGTGGCCAAGGGTCTTCTCCAGGGCGCCCAGCTCCTGGCTGCCTCTCTGGGGTGCTGGCCCGGCACCTCAGTGCCTCTGATAGTGCTCGGGCTGAGGAGAGCAGCACGAGGAGGAGCACAGCGACCATCAGTGCCTCGGCCTTCATCCTCGGGGCCTGGCTTTGCCTGGGGTCCTCTGGCTCTAGACGATGCTGCTGGCGGCAGGAGCAGAGATGGTAGCTGCCTCTCTTCCCTGCTGCTGGATCCAGCCGAAGTCATTTTTATAGCGCAGGGACCCACCTCGAGGGCACAGCCCTTTTCCCCCGCCCCTGCTGTGTCCCACCTCCCTGCTTGAGAGCAGACCTGGCTGCTTGTATGGGTGAGAGCCATCCCCCTCCCCTGTGCTCCCAGACGCCCCAGCACCCTCCTGCCACGGCCACCCTGTCCCTGCTGACAAGTGCGTGCATGCCTGCAGACACAGAGTGTTTCAGCTAAACAACACTTGCCAGCAAGGTCTTTGTAAAGAAGGGGCTCCCGGTAAAGGTTTGTGTGTGGGAGAGGGAAAGGGGATGTACGCAGAGGTCGCCTGCCACTCACCCACTGCCATCCCCTGTTAATCCCCTGTCAGCCACCAAAGGTTCTGTGTAACACCAAAAAAACATAGGCAGAGGTGGTGTCTTCTCATCCTCAAGTTTAGTCGCTCAAGGGCTGGAAGACATCTAGAAGAGGTATCTCTGGGAGGTAAGTTACACAACAGAAAAGTGAGAAGCTGATTTGCAAAGCCAAACTGGCAACATCAGCTCATTTTCAAAAGGCTGGGGACCAGGCTTAATTTGTATAAAATTGATCTAAGTGTAGACATCCTTGCTAGCAAAGGTGCTGGAGGAGTTAAAGGCAGAGGGATAATCCAGCTCCAGCTGGGCACCTCCAGCCTGGACAGCGTCAAGGAAGCTCTGCTCTGTTCCTGTCTTTGCTATGGATTGTGAGCTTGGCAGAGTCATCTGATACAGCTTATGTGTCCACCTATAAAGAAGGGCTGTGCTTCCCCTCCTGCCTGGAAACAATATCCTTAGCCTGAGCTTCTGTGACGGTACTAGCAGACTTCTTGTTCCAGAGGGAAGGGAAAGTGTGACTGAACATTTTGGACCCAGCATGCAGCGCTCTGTTAGGATGCATGCCTGCCTATGCTCCTCTTCAGCCAGCCATGTGTGGGAAGATTTCAAGTACGCAGTGGTTTGCCAAGTGGTCAGTAATGGAGCTGTGGTTACACAGGCTTGCTCGCTTTTGTTTCAGAGTCAACACTCTGGGCTGAGGAGGAAGGAAGCCCCAAGTTCAGAGGAAGGCATGTGGAACACGGGGCAGTCATCTTTTAAAGACCACCAGCTGGCCTCTGGTTACCCCTCTTTGATTAGTCTTGTCTCCAGGGACATTCAGAGCAAGAAAGTATGGTGATTTATGGCTGTTTTGGGAAGACTGGTGGGATTATCCTACAGTGTTATATGCCTGCCAGCTGCACCTTGCCACAGGTTGAAGTCCATGGGGCCTCTTAGATAGAAACCAGGAGTAAGCATCAAGAGACAATGTTGCTGCTGAGCCCACCTGAAGAGACATGGTCCTGAAGATCTAGGAGACGATGACAGAGGAGCTACTGCGGTAACAGGCAAGAGTGACACAAGGTGGAAGAAGGCAAAATTCCCTCGACAGAAATTCTAGGAGGACTGGTGGTTCAGGGAAGCAGGAGGTCTGCAAGACCAGAAACCAGCTTTTCTTTACAAAGAAGTTCCCTGGGTTGGAGCCTCCTTCCCTGAGGGTTTACTCAAGACCAAACCAGATGAGTGTTCACATTAGACAGAGGAGTGATACATGCTATCAACAGGCAGTAGACAAAAGAACCAACCTGTGGTTGCTGTAACCCACCAAATAAATTTTTTTTTTAAAAAAAAAGGAAACAACAGCAAACAAACATAACTGTGAACAGTGCAATACAAGTTGTCACCAAATGCACTCCACTGACACTTCACCTCCAGAAAGGTGGTGTGCATTAAAAGCTAAAGTCCTCTGGTCAGCACCTGGCTTTTGAGCTCAGTGCTCAAAACACAGCCCCATTGCTGGGAACAGCAATGCTGGGAGTGCAAGGTGGTGATCGATGAGAAAGCCATGGTGCTCTAGTCCATCTTCCATACCTTCACCTCTGGCCAGCTCCTGCTCTTGACCTGCTCCTGGCTGACACTGGAAGTGCTGATTTCTGGGGAAATGGGCTCATAGGAACGGAGAGACAAGCTTGCAGCAAGCAGACCCATCTGGACACAGGTATCTGTGTCATGTTTAGCAAGCATCCCTGCAAGGATTCCTGCCATTAAGCTGTGGAGAGAAAGAAAGGCAATTTTGAACACGGGGGGAACAGCTTTGACCTTGGGAACATGGCTGTTTGCAAGAGCATTCATTTGGACCCAAACTGACACTGACAGAAGCAGAATAGGTCACACAGGAGAGGTAACGTTATAATGAAAAGATTTTGCTTTTTTATATATATTTTTAGATTTGGAGTAACAAATAGTGGTATTTATTAGTATTTTATTTACTTCTCATCTGAGAAGTTGAGGTCCTTCCCCATTCCACCACATTTTCTGCTCTCCCCAGTTTTCCAGGTGAGACAGAGGAAAAGTCTATTTTTCCCTTGCTCTGTAATTATTTTGTCACTTCTCTGCTCCTTGTTGGTACCACGTTATATTCCCTCCTGTGCCAAAGGATTGGGTGTGAAGAGAGGTAAAGTGTCCATATGTATGTGAGGGGCAACAGACACATCTGGAGAAAGAAATCCAAAGCTGAAATGAGATTGTAGATTCAGATTTTTGTAAACTTTTGCCGGGGTTTCCATTTGAGATTTCCCAGTAAAAATGATGTGAGTGCTTGGAACAACAGTGGTCACCCACAGGTCCTCACAAGGCACAGAGGAGGCCGTCAGGAGAAGGGGGTGACTTTGCATTCTTCCTGGCTTGCAGGGGATGACTCTGTTGAGGTATGGATACGTGCAGGGTGGTGGTTGTGATCAAACGGGAGCAACTACTGTTTACTCATAGCTAAACACTGTAATGATGCTCAGAAGCTAGGGAAGGACAAAGGAGAAGTGAAAGAGAAGGCAGAAGATACTGACATCAGGGTGGAAGAAGGGAGGACAGGAAAATGTGATGGCAAGGAGGATTAATGAGCAAATCTACAGAGAAGGGAAAAAGATAGCTTTTTTTTTTGTGCTCTCATTACCTCAACATATTTTTATCCGTAACAAAGGCACAGAAGATTATGATTTCCATAACCCATTCAGTCTCTCAACAGCTCCAGAAGTTCACAGTAAATATTTGGGGGAGCATCCCCTAGCAATGCCACGTGCAGGCATGCAGTGTTATGTTGTCAGGGCAGCCAGGTGCAAGGACCAAACAGCCTCTGCTCCCGCACACACGCATGGCTCCTTGGGCAGCGTCTCTGGAGTTACAGGAGAGCTGCAGGCTTGAAGTGAGGTGCCCAGGATGCACTGTTTCTGGGTGCCCAGTGTCCCCTGACCAGTGCTTCAAAAGTGCGAGGGCTCACGGGGGCTGAACCATGAGTGTGTAATAGCCCTGGGCTGTACCCTGCTGCTTAGTCCCTCCAAAACGCCAACAGTTTGGGTCTGGGCAATTTTATGTAAACTTTACCAGTTTATAATCTGCAGAGATGGCATGTACATCAGTGTAGTGTCCCACATTTCCAGCCTGTTTTAGTACTCTTACTCTATAGGAGAGATTTCTGCAGCTCCGTGGAGCAGCTAGGTTACCAGGAAGGAAAATCCTGGATGAACAAGAGGACTATGAAAATTCCCGCATGTATCTGGGGACTCTGGGGAATGGGATTTCCAGATCAATACTACTTCAGGAATGGGAGCAGTAATGGGGTCCTAGCTTTCAGATAGCTTTGGAAGGAAAACAAACTTCAAGTACTCCTGTGTAACTCAGTGGAGGTGTTTGGCAGTGGCGTGCTTTCTCTCACCTTTGGTCTTCCCTTAAATTAAGCTTTCAAAAAGGGAATGGAAAGCCTAAAAAAGATGTTTAGTTCCCATTAGCCTCTAGAAAAAAATTGTCCTGCAGTAAGGGACAGTTGTGTACTGAACGAATGGTGCAGAGAGGAGGTTGTGTCCCAGCAGGGGCTGGCAGAGGCTGGGCACATCTACTAGAATTAGTGAGCAAAGCTGAGCTTCCTCAGGACAGGCTGACCCCACGAGGTTCCTCTCAGCCTCCTGCTCCTCTGCTGTTACACGTACTGCTCCAAACAACACTTTTGTCTTTGGGAAGACCAGCTTGCAGTTGCAGTCAACTCATCTCAGAGGTGATTTGAGACACCCGGAGTGGTGTTCTGCGGTTAAGTGGGTTAACTAGCTCAGCAAGAAGATGTTGACTGATCCTACCTCAAATACCGAGGATGTGTAAGTTTCAAAAAACTGACTTTTCTTTCTGCCCACTCAGAAAAAAAAAAAGAAAATAAAGTGTTGCTATGTTGAATTACTGGTAGGTGAGAGTAGAAAAACAAAAGGAAATATGTGATGTACAGCCTTTTGGTCTAGCCTAAGGCAATGAAAGGATAGAATCAATTATTGTTGCATATGAAGTAATATGAAAAAAAGCCAACTGACTACTATATATAGTTTGACAACTTAACAAGGAGCATAATGAAATATTACTCTGACAGACTGAGAATTGATCAGTGGGGCTAGGAATCATACCTGTCATTTCCTACTCCCATGTACAGCACTGTGTGAACAGCTAGGCAAATTATACAGCAGGCTCTTTTGAAGCATGAGCTGTTGCCAGAGGCAGATGCAGAACCTGATGAAATGCTTTTGTAGAGTGATTTTAGCTACTGAGTGACAGTCCCACTTCCATTGGAGAAGTGTGGAAGTAAAGTAGCTAGTTAGTAAGACAGCTTTGATGTAAGGTGGTTTACTTTGCTTTTAGCAGCTCAGCCTGGACTGATTCAGAACTACTAGATTGACATTAAAGGCTTGGATCTTAAAGAAAAGCAAAACTAATGGCAAGGCTGCCTTCCAAGATGCTTAGGGGGGCTATGACATTTTTAGCAAGCTTCACAAGGAACCACAGTAACCAGTCCCGTTCCTGTGTCCTTAGTGTCTGTTCCTCAAGCAGCACAATGTCGTTTGCCTTTGCAATAGAATTTCAAAGAAACCTGATAATGGCCCTTCCACTTTTAGGTGGAGAAGACAAAGTAGTGAGCAACATACCTGTCTCCAGCTCCTGAGACATTGACTATCTCGTCCCTGCTGACGTGTATGGCAGGGTAGTGGGTGGCACAGAGGCAGGCAGCAGCACTCTGCCGGGGGAGGGAAGTGAAGTTAGTGGGAATTGCCCAAGCTGATAAGGCCTGGTGTGGCTGATGCCATCCAGACCTGCATGGATGCCGAAAAAAGAAAAGATTAAAAAAAAAAGAAAAAACAGGAATCATCTTTTTTTTCACACTTTGAAAGAAATCAGCAATTTAAATGAAGCTTCCTGAAAATGAAGCTTGCACTCATAAATATTCATGTAAGCACATTTAAAGCTAACTGACTATGAACACTGCTGCTAGAAGCCAGCTGTATATGGACAGACAACTTGATTTTCTTTCAGAGCTGTGTATTCCACCCCCCGAACACACACATTTGCCAGCAGTGATGCCATGTTTCCTAGAACTGCTGCCATGCCACCAGAAATAGCAGCGGTGCTCTGCGACCCCAGAAAAAAGCAACTTCAGAGCTCGGAGTTTGTTTTCTGTGCCCTTACCTGTTCGTAGGCTCCTGGACAAAGCGAGATGTTCCCTGTCAGGCTCTTGCCACACAGGAGGATGCCGTGAGCACCAAGGGTCACCACGACACAGCACAGGTGGGACAGCAAAGGGCGGGCCAGGGCCATTGCTGTCTGGACAACATCCTCACATGTGGATGGCAGCTCTTCAGACAGCAGGAAGGAAAAACTGTGATATAACTTTAAAGGTCCTCAACTGGCCTTTTTTATGGGCTGGCGGCCTATTTATGAGCATCACTACTACTATTTATAAGCACTTCCGGTATGTGGCTGATATTTTTTTTTTTTCTTTAAATCATGGGTAACATGGAATTCTGCAATGTTAGACTTCCATACCATACCTCTATCCTGTGCTGAGGAAACCACCCCGCATGGGACTAAAATACATGTCTGTAGAGATCAAAAAACTATCCTGAAGCATGACTCATCTTAATGCTGTTGGATTTCCACCTGCATGTGGTGGGGTATTTAATTTCTGCAAAGGGTGGTACTGTTGGGACAGGTGCCCTCAGAGTATCATACTTCAGAGACGTGTTTTGCAAACCAGAGATTGTTACTGTTTAGCTGATGAAGCAAGGCAAATGGGATCTCTGGTTTTGGACGAGGAGCCATCCCAGGCCTACTGTGCTCTCTGACAGCTCATCAGTCTGGCCTGGGCCATACAACCCACACAGAGATGGCCATAATGTGGAAGACACCAAGAGTGTTTATGAATCGCCACTGTATTATAACCCAATTTGCTTGAAATGAAGGCTGGAGTAGGAAATGCTCTTCTCTAGGACCTAGGTTATCAAAAGTGTGACTGACCCTTCTGAGTATTCAATACCTGCTGGCAGAGGGTTCCCGAGGGTCTGATTTATTGCTCTTAGTTCTTGCAGGTTGGGGGAAATGTATGTGAGCGCTTTCCAGCTGTCTGAGAGGAACGGCTTAGAGGCCTTGTTCTCATCTGTTGGCTCATAGCACACTTCAAAACAACATTGCAATTGGTTAGTTAATTAATCAGTGGTTCGTTGCTATATCAGAGCAGTGTGCAGTGTAGAAGGCTTAGCATGATCTGCACAACTGGGGTTATACATGTAATCTATTAGACACTTAAATACTATTTCCCCCATGCTTAGGACAAGGTCTCCCAAAGCTTTCTTTCTAGTGCTCAGCAATGAGACAGTTGCTTCTGGCTCTGGAGTGATATAATCAAACTTCAGTTTTATTACTCCTCTTTGCTGGTTTTGGAGCCTCTGCCAGGTTTTGAGAATGTTGTCTCCTGCTTCAGGAGGAAGGCATTTTAAAATGAAAAATGAAGGCTTTTAAAAATGAGGACATAGCTTCAAAGGTTTAGGAAACCTTGTGAAAGGTCTCCCAGCATACCAGGGCAGAGGGGTTATCTATCTTATGAGAAGTGGGAGAGAAATCTTCTCAAAAGATGCTTTAGCACTTGTTCTGAGACGCAAACCATATTGGCGCTCAAACTGGCAGAAGCACACGCATTTGCTCTTGCCTTGAGATTAAAGGCAAAGAGAGCAGCTTTCCCTGGCTCTCTGGCAGTCCCCAAGGGCTACAGCACCTACATTACGGGGAATGTTGTTTAGCTGCAGAAGGAGGGAAAACACAGAGAAAGCAGAAATGTTTCATCCATTTGAAGTAGAGTAGCAGAGTACAGAAAAGAGTGCTGAGTAATGCAGCATGTCAGACAATAACTGGGTATCTCCAGCAAGCACTTGGAGAGCACTCAGGGTGTGCGGAATGTCTTGGCACACATGCTGCGAGTTGTCCTTACCTACTAGCTGATGCTCTCTAGCTAGCTGGCAGACGTACTGGATAGTGGAAAGAGGCACATTTCCATCAATGCAAACTAGCGGGGCCTGGCACAGATTCTCCTTGAACTGGGACACCTAGTGAAAATCCAGGACACAAAGTAGAGACAGCTTGAGTAATTGCAGAGGGACAAAATGATAGCTAGTCACACTTGGGATGTAGGATTTTCACTCGTATTGCAGCTCTTAGGTGCAGGCATGAACCTAAAAGAGTGATTCCTTAGGGAAAATGGATTTTTCCATTTGCCTCATCTTGTCTCCTTCTCCTTCCCCTGCTCACTGCCATCAAGAGCTGGACTCAACGGGCAGGAGCCCTCCAGCAGAGAAAGATAGTTGCTGGTCCTCAAGAAACCAGCTTGGTACATGTGGGTCAGTCAGAGACCTACAGGGAAAGGGAATGCTGCTATTTAATGCCACTGATGCCACTGTAGGCTTCCCTGTGCTATGCCTGGCTTGCCTATGCCTTTGCTTGCTGCATATGTCACTTTGATGGCCTCTGTGCACAGTGCCTTCTAAGACAAGCTGTTCATCAGAGTGTTTTATTCCCAGGTCCTACTGAATTGTGTAGGGATGGGGGACAGTTGAGCAGTAAAGTGGGGAGCTGCCCTTCCCTCCTTTGGGAAGCTGTACAATCACTGTCTGAACCCCAGATCAGTACTATAGGCAGTCCTGCAGCATCCCTTCCACGTCTCTGCTAAACCTAGCAGAAAGAAGGGCTGCCAGAATGCACTTTGCAGCAGAAGATTGGTTCAGAGTTTCCACTGGCCACAACTGTTTCATAAAGCTCAAGAGAATTAATCTGTCAGGTAAGGCTTAGGAGAGGCAGGGTGGGGATGGAAGTGGGAGCAATGACCATGTTTTTCCCTAGGAAGTCTCTGCCTCATGGGGATCCCACTGGTAAGTAAATTGCACTTAACTTCCACGTCCCTGTCAGTCATGAAGCACAGGCTTTTGTTCTGTCGACAAAAGAATGAGTAGGGAAGGAGGGTACAGTGATGGGGATTTCACTGAATCAGTCCTTAATCACTGCTTCCATTAGCCCTGACATTTTGGTTTGGATGTGCTGAGCAGCAGTGCCTGTTGATGTAACTCAGTGTGTAGAAATAGCAGGGATGGTGGGGACGAGGTGGAATGGAACAGGAAAACTTGCTTTAACCGATGTTCTGTTCACTTTTTCTTGGTTTTCTGTAAAGGGAGAGATACCATTTCTGCAGATGGACTGGATTTAAGATGCCACAAATTATAGATTAGCTGGGACTTGTTAATGGAGAGGATCCTGGCCTGCTTATGGTTGATAGTAGTAGTGACACTGTGTAGAGAAGAAATAGATAGAAGCTCTATCTGGGTCAGCAGCAACAGAGGGCTCTGGTAGCTTGCCATGCTGCTATCTCAGTGGACAATGTCTGGGGTTAATGTTGAGATTTTCCATGTTCCCTCTGCACACCCACTCCCTCCTGGAATTTCTCCTTCACCTGTTGCCTTTTGTCATATGTCCACGCTCCTTCTGATAAGAGAAAGCTTACAAATCAGATGGTATGCATACGTATTGCTCCGTTATCTGCTGGTGGATGTCCATATCTCCCAAGCCAATGCTGAGCTCCCCAGCACTAGTGATCACAGCACAGTAAGTGGCTGTCCTCTTCCCCTCCAGCTGAAGGATGGCACTCATGTCCTAAAACAAGAGGACAGTTACGCATGGAGTGTGTTTCTCTTCTCTGCTGCATCCAGCTCATTCTCTGTGCCCACCTGATCGGGAGCCCAGCTTGCTGTTCTCCCTTTAACCTCCCTTCTCCCTTGAGATAAGCAACATTTCAGAGGTATCTCAGTCTAGACAGTGCTGGCAGATGGCTATTTTTCAATATTTGCAATGCAACAAATGCCACAGGTTAAAGAAATCCTTTAGTAAATGAGAGTGACAGGCCTCTGCCATATAGTTCCACAGGTCGTGCCTCTGCAATAATGGAAAAGTGGCCTGCAGCCCTGCCTATTCCAGCCACCCATTCCCACAGCTTGTGTGACACTTCCATGGCCTAATAACATGCTGGCATGCCTTGGTGGCATGGTCCAGCTAGCAGTTATGTTAGCCACCTCACCAACTGCACAGCTTGGTTTTGAGGGCAGCTTTGGAGCAGTGTCACAAATATAGCTATGAGGTGTCCTTCATTCATGGGTCTTGTGAATGGTTTGCTTAGAGAATTCAGGTCATTTCTTGGAATATGCATGTGAATGGAGAAAAATATATATGCCTGTAGTTCACAGGGAAGTTGGAGGTTTTAAGGACAGAGTCCTTTCCAACACTGGTGGTAATATGTTTTGTTACAGGCAAGGATTGCCTGGCAGCTGGCCAGCAAGCCCACCTTCCCTTAAGAGACTGCTCACTTTTGATGGCACAAAGTATGCTGTGCTGGGTAGAGGAGGGACTATAGACCTGCTGCTATGAAGCCTTTATAAGCAAAAAATAAGAGTTCATGTTCTTATTGCTTCATTTACTGAGTTGCTCAGGTAGCCAGAACGAGATAGCCACAGCCAGATGCTCTGTTTGGGTACCAGGGTCCTGAGGGCACTAATTGGCCTTAATAGCCCTGGCCAGCCTCACCTGGGGCTCCACCTCTACCCTTGGCTTTCTTCAGCCCTGCTTCTTCACCATGGAGGTGCCTGAAACTGTAGGTTAGGGCTGCTTTCTTGGCTTTCTCTGGTCTCTGCAGGGATGGTGATGCTCTGCCTTGCTATACCTGGCTTGCTCCTGCTGCTCCTGGCTCCCTGACCTTGGTGGACAAGCTGCTGCTTAAGTCAGGTATTCCTCTAGTGCACAGTTAGGGGTGTATGCAGCTATGTGGAGGACCCTATTCCTCTGAACTTGGGAGGTGTCCAACCTGGACTCTCACTTCCAGGATTTCTCTGTCTTATGCTTTACCCAAACCAGGCTGATTTTGGCATTGCTTTGTTTATCCTTAGGGTCAGGCTCTACATATTTCTGTCTGTGCTGAGGCATTACTAGAATTTTTCATGGCTCCTCCTGACTTGCCTCTCTTTGTCCTTCAAGCACCCCTCCCTGGAGCTGAGTTCAGACCCCATGGTTCAGACTCTGAATGGTATATACATCTAGCCTGTGTTATAGGGGGTGGCTCCTCACCTTCTAATTGTAACTAAAGGAGCATTGAATTATTCCTACTCTTAGTCTGATGGAAAGTGGCTCTTATGTCTGCCAGGGTTGAGAAGACTATTCCCCCTGTGTAACATCATCACTTCCATGCTTCTCAGGTGCCACTGCTGTGCAACATACCATGTGGTGACAGTAGTGCAGGATGGACTCTGAATGTTCATCCTTCCCCATGGCAGATAAAAAAAGAGGAGTCTGTCCAAGACGGCTTAAGCAGTCTAAAAAGCAAATGGAACAAAAAATATTAACAAATCCATCACAATACTGTTAACACAATAACAGCCTGTGCAGGAGGAGTGTCTGTAGGAAAGCCCTCTCCTGGAAAATTTAATGCGCATTAATCCTTGTCTAGAAGGATGTTCATGATGAAACCTAGCTACAGCTGCTGCAAAAGACTGGCTGGGGTTCGATGGGGTGCTCTATGTCTGCCTGCTGCACTGGCAGTCTGAATTCTCTGGACTTTTTGGAACACCTGGGAGTGGAGGAAAAGAGAAGAAGAGGGAAGAAACTTCTGTACTTCCCTGGCGTCTTCTCCTTTACCATCATTGGCACATGGGCTTTCCCACATTGCTTTTGTGCATGGCCCTTCCTGCTGCTGGCCTTCCCACACTGCTGTTCCCATTTTGCTATCTTACTAGAACCACGGGAAACCCTTCCTCCTTTCACTTCAAGTTACTGCAAATTATACCTCTGTGGGTGGCATAGGTGGCATTTATTTTTTCCCTTTAAGCTTCCCCATTGTGATCTGAAGTGCTGCTAGGTTTGTGTTAGGAAGATTTGGGAAAGGTCAGAAAGACAGAATAATCCTCAATCTTTTTGTAGTCTGCCCCTGCTAATTTCAGTGCCTGAACATGTGTCTGCTGCTGCTTGTGGTGGAGCACCAGGTACAGTGTGATCCCTTCCTGTTGCCAACAGCTGTAGCCCTTTCTCTTCTATAGTAATTCCTGCACCTCAGTTCCTCTTGTCTGTGATGCATAGATGATCATCTTTGAATAAGCTTGTTCTTTCCAATTCTTGCTCAAAACATACTTCTATTGCGACTATAGCCTGGCATTTAGTCAACACTGAGGGCCAAGCTGTTCAGTAGTCATTGGAGATCACTGATGTTTATTTAACTTGGATTTGAGGTCATTTTGCTATATGTTAGTTTATTTCGTATTTGTGGACCTTTCTTTTCCTGATCCCAACTACCTTCCCTGTTATTTCTTGGAATGGCCTCTGGCTTTTCCAGGCTCTCTGCCCACTGGTATATTGCCTAATGTGTCTCAGATCTTCACAGCATTCAAGAGCTCCTGTTGTTGAAGGAATCCCAAAGGACAAATCACAGCTGGCATGCACCCGCAGGCAAACCCAAGCACCAGGCACCTGCCAAGTTTCTTCCAACGCCGCCAAAGGTTCGTCTCACTCTTCCAGCATTTGTTTGTCCACCACCCTGGAAGAATAAATAGTTAATTGGCAAAACTGGGAGGGCTGCTTGGCGTAGATGCTATGTCTCCATTAACATGTGAAGTTGATGTTGCTGAAACATAGGTCAGCAATTAGAGGGAGCAGGAGGCATCTAGCTACCAGATTGAGGGCAATATAAACTTCTACAGCCATCTACAGACTTCAACCTTGATGACAAAGGCCACCTTCCTGTAAGGGGAGATCTGCTTGATCTCCCCATGCATTGCTATTTTGGTCTTATTTGCTAAGACCTGTTGGAACTACGCTAAGAAGTGTTTCTGTTGATATGAGCAGCCCTCTGAATTTACATGCTCGCAACAGTGCTGGGACTCCAGAGCTGCTGACCTTGACCTGATGGGCTCTGCAGCTGCCTTCCAGGCCATTTAGCTTTCTCCTTAAGTAGTCTGGGGTTTGGGTTTTTTTTTTGTTTCCTCTTGGAAGGCAAAATGAGGTTTGTTACCTTTGCCTGTACTGCCTCTGACTTTACTCACAGAAGGGTTTGTTTTGGTGTCTGAATACTTTTTCACTCACCATTCTCTTCCCAAATATCTCCCTCATCAAAAATACCTTTCTTTTCCACCTGTGTGGTTATAAACTGCTCTTTTTCTCTTGCCTCTACCTTTTACTTCTCTGTCCATCTGTCAGTCTGTCACAAACAGCTAAACTATCAGAACACAGACAATCTCTAACCCATCTCCTCCTCCTTCTAATTAATCTGCCAGAAGAATTACATCAGTAAGTGCTCAGATCAATTTGGGCTTCCTCTGATTATCAAATGGTTTTAAAGCTCTTGTTTCATAAAATCCTGAAACATACTTTCCAGTTCTAAAGACAATTTGCCACTGGCAGGCATAATGATCTTCACAGTACTGGGTAATTTGGAGCTTTCAGTAGAGTATGTTGAGCATTTGGGTGGCAAGCACTGAAGCGTGTGTGTGCCCATACACTGCAGCTCTTGGCCCAGACTCTCTCTGCCCCATGCTAGCCCAGGTGCACCAGGACACCTCTGCACACACATGTGTTTCTTGCTTGTAAGCACTGCATAAACAAGTAAACATTTTTTCGTCTCACATTAAGAAATATTCTGCCTGCAAACCATCACTGTTCTTTGGCATTCTCAAAGCTCATACTGAAGCTCTCCAAGGACCCTCCTTCTGTCCCTGTGTGAAGCTGTACGTCTATCCTTTGCACACAATGCTTTCTTCTGCATCCAGCCCTATGACTGTAAGAGGCTGCTCTGCCATCTCTATATGTAGGCTCCTTTATTACTCTCTTCTGACCTCCAGGCTAGTTTGTTTGCCCTGACTCTCCCCAGTTCTGCAGTCTGTAAGACTTGGTGCTAATTCTTGATGCCTTTTCTTTTCTGCCTGGCAGTTCTCTGAGCCTTGAACTGCTCAGACCACCTGAGCAGAACTGCCTGCATATAAGCAATGCATGGCCTCTGTCCGTCTTTCCATTACTTGTCACTCCTCATCACCACAAATGCTCCCCCATTACATTTGCTTGTGCTCCCTGGGAATTGCCACTGGTACTGCCAAGAATGAGGATATTTCCATCTGTAACTGTATCCTATTGGGTGTTGCAGGTTTTGAAAGCACTGAACTTGGCTATTTTAACTCTGAAGCTCACTAGCCGTAATAGAGACAACTGAGGGTAAAAAAAAACAGAACAGAACAAAAAACAAAACCAACAACAAACACAAACATGCCTAAGTACAAACAACTATGCTTGTTTAGATAAGTCAAGCAACATGGCTCTGAACACTGGTCCCTATTTCAGTATTAAAAGAGGGTACTAGCTGCTGTCAGTAATGAGCAAAAACTCCATTTTATGCAGTTCTGCTAACTGTTTTTCAAAACTGATGCCTGCAGGAATGTTGAAAATACTCATGAGCTCCTTTTGTTGTCTGCTGATTTTCTCTTTTAATCCCCTGTACATGCCAAAGGCAGTTTCTTTTTTCTTTTTGACACCAAGCCTTGCCCTAACAGCAGTTGTACCAGCCTCCTTCTCAGGGACCCAGCTGTGGGTGACCTCTGCTGTTGTACCCCCCCACAGGGCCTGAAAAGAAATGGAGATGCTAAATCTCTATTTAAAGGAGCTGGATTGTGCAGTGAGAAAAAAGCTAGCAGCCTGCTTTTGAATAAAAAGAAGTTACAGGCTCTCAGCACACCTTCCCAGCTCAGCCAGTAAATCCAAGTCTGAGCAGTACTTGGATATCTCTTCTATGTTGTATTTGGGTGGGGCTGGCTGAGATGAAAGAATTTAGATGAAAACGGCTTGCTGAGGTGATTCGAAATATGACTGTGCTGATGCTATCTGGCAACATTTCAGAGAATTGAGAGAGTTTCTGGGACCTTCTTTCATGTCTTAAGAGGTTTGAATTCCTAATGTGAAAACAATGCTCTGCTCGGCTTATGGGTATCTTTAGAGACTTATAACCATAACGCTTCTTCCAGCACCTTTCTCTGAGCAAGACCATACATCCTTCTCTGCAGGTCAGACAGTTATTTATAAAGCTCTTTGCTTCTAGATTGCCTTGAAAGCCATGTGAGAATTACAACCAGGACAGACTAGAGTTGTTTTCTTGCCGAGGAAGCATGAGGGGTGAGTGGTACTACAGTGCTCTGCAAAAAAACCAGCATGCATAAGGGTGGAACCTGCTGGGTACTGAGCCCTTTGAAAAAAAAAATGTCTTTAAAAGCCAAAACAAAGTAATGCTGTTGAGAGTGCCTTTTCCTCTGTGCTTAACCACAGCCACTGTGAGCAGGAATGTTTTGGCTATCTGTTCCCAAATCCTCCTGCAGCTTAGCATTTGGGTAGCTGCCATGATGGACCACCAGCTCTAGGGCTTGCTGCTATACAGAAGGGCAGCTCATGACTTGCTTCTTCGTTCAACATTAAAATCTCCTTTTCCTTTTCTGCTGTCAGCTGTTCCCAGCAGGGTCTATAGCTGCCCTTGGCCCCTCATCATGCCATGGGTGGTCCAGGGAACCTCACTCACATCTGACACACCAAGGGGTGGCTGCCCAGAAAAATTGTATAGGCGATGCAAATGGCTGTAATTTGCTTGGGGAATTCCCAGTCCCAGGTCTGTTCCACTTCAGCTTCTTGGTTGTTTCTTGTTCAAAGCAAATTGAGAGGAGTAGGGTCTGGTAAAATTTAAAATGTTCTATTTTTTAAAATCTTTTTGCATGTGTTACTCAAATCCCTTAAGACTGAGGAAGCTGTCTCTCTTGTTTAGCTGTAACTGTGTCAGTACCACTTCACTCAGATGTTTCTTACCACTGCATACTCTGAATGGAGACTCTTGCTCCTATTCATGCTGCTTTCCATAGCTAAGACAGCCCCAGGCAGCTGGAGCTGGCTCTTACCTGGGGATTTCCTCCGTAGAGGGTCTATCCTTGAACTAGAGTTTGCCATAGCACAGTGAGGGTCTTTACCCATTGCTTCTAGCTCTTTGCATATGTGCCTTGAGAGTGTCCATGACACCTCTTTCTGGTTAAAGAGCTGTTTGGACTTTTGACATCAGAGAATAGCCCCAAGGCACCTTAACATAAATGATAAGAGGCCAGAGTCATATGTGGGGATTGTAACGATGATACCTTGCTCTGTCGCTGTCTTGAGTGGCAGGGAGAGTGACTTTCAGCACAGGAGCAGAGTAGGTCAGTATATATCACTCCATTGCCCACCTAGACAATGCACCAAACACGCAGCACTGCACCTCCCAAGTTTGTGCATGTCTGTGCCTACAGACATGGATATCACACCACCTTCCCTCTCACCCCACCCTCCCCCCCATCCCTTTAGCTTGGCACTCCTGTAAAAGTAGCTGGAAATGGTAGTGGTGCAAAGAAAACTGCTATAGATACAGTACCAGGATGACAGGGTTCTGCGCCTTGGCTATAAAGTCAACGTTGATACCTCCAATCACCACCTTAAAGAGGGAAGAAAGAGGTAAAGAGTGGTTGGAAGGACTTGGGGAAAAATTTTCCAAGTCTTCTTTACATTTCCTACTCACTTTTCCCACCCTCTTGAAACCTATCTAATTTACAGTGCAAAAGCCTGTGCTTACTTTGGATGGCTGGACATAGGTCTGTACAATCTCAATTAGAAAGAATCAAAATGTGTTGCTTTCTGAATTATGCCTGCTTATAGCCAGCCCCAGCATGGCAGCTGCGATGTTGTTACGTACATATTTGGGTGCTGGCAGTTTCTCTGTGTGCTGATAGAGTAAGGTAAGAAGTGGCACGGGTCCGGTCATTTCAGTGTCCCTGAAGCCATCTCTCTTGGGACAATTTGTAACATACCAAACCTCAGAAACACTCAAGCACTACCATGTAAAAAAACAAAGAAAATGGGAAAAAGTGGGCAGAAAAATGCAGTCATTTCTGCAAGCTCACAGGAGAAATTGCCATACCCAGTGATGCTTTCGAGATCACTGTCTTGTCCTACAAAGCCAGAAAAAGCAGTACAGCTCCAAAAGCAGGAAATTTGCAGAGTCTTTGGAGTCATAGAGCTTTTATTTCTCATTTCATCAAATGCTGGGTTATTGCCTCTGGAGGCATTGCCCTCTTTTATGTTGACAAATCCTACTGCAAATGGATTTTAGAAAATTTCTCAGCTTACTAAAGACTACCTAAAAGACCTTTCCTGTAAATTATGTGGCACACACAAAATCCAAGGTAGTGAATAGTGTATTAGAGTTATAATGGATCTTGTTTGGGATAGGCTGTACCTATTTGGAAGTCATGAGCAGAAAGCCAACAAAAAGATATATTTATAAAACATGTATGGCTCTGGAACTCAAAATATCTCCCTCCACCCTCTTCCAGCACCTCTCCTGTAGTCATGAGTTCCTTGGCACTGAGAGCAACACAGCTGAAGTTGTATGTAAGGGCACAGGAAAAGGTGATTAAAGTTTTAATGGATTTGATGGTCTAAGACTTAATGGGATCAGGCCACTGTCAGTGATTATTTCCTGTAAATGTGAGTAGGGGAGGAGAGGAGGATATTTATCTGAGAAGAATAAAAAGATACTACAGAAAGTATGTCTGTCCGTGCAAAGCAGAAAGATTTTTCTCTGCTTGAGTCACCTTTTACTTTTGGGAACAGATATAAATTTATCCTGTGCTGTCAGCAGAGAGGCATTATATGGAGGGCAGCAGGGGACTCACTGGCTGAGGTGGGATTGTGCTCTTTTGCTGAGGCAGGTTCCCCTTTCTTCTGGTTTTCTGTAGTTTGCTCAGGGCCGCTGCAATGCGGCTGCCCACTCTGGCATTGTTCTGGATCAAAGCAAGGTCTGTTTGACGTTTCTTTGAGGAAAAAAAAATTATCAGCAAGATTGACCTGTCAGAAGCCTATGTAGAAACTGTCTAGAGGGAGAAGGCAGAAAAATACATGCTGTGCGACTTGATCTCTCTATACTATAATCCTTTGGGGGCACATACACTGGGTTACACTACTGCATGAACACCCTGAATTTTTTTTTTTCACCTTTCTTCACCTGTGTCCATGGAGAGGAAACTTGTCATCTCCATTTGACAGATAGGGAAAAGAAGCAAAGGCTTCACAGAAGAAAGAAAAGGTTAAGTACTTAAACTAGAGCCAAGAGTCTAAAAGCCTTGGAGGATTTTAGCCAGCTTTTCCAAAAAGAGATGCCTATGGAGATTTTTGCCAAGTCTCTGTGAGCAGTTTTTTTAGCAACTTCACTGGGAGCAGAGTATCAGAGGTTTTGAAAGCACCACTTTGTTGATGAACACAGCGCTAATATCCAAAAATGTCTTTACCATTCTGCCCTGACTGACCAGGCCTCCTAAAGGGCTGGCAGCAGAGCCTGGATGTGAACCTGGCTCTCCCAGGATCCTATGCTGGTATCTCAGCCAGTAGATCTGCTTTTCTCCTGCCTGTGCAGGAGGATTCCTGCTCACCATGGGGTGTTTTCCTTCTAAACTTCTCTTACTCTGCACCTGCAAGAAGAGTTGGCTAAGGCAGTGTCATGTACAGTACAGTGCCTTGGAAAGCCCAGGTACCTTCCAGTGTGCAACCCTGCCATGGACAACAGTGTCCTGAGATGCCATCATGGAGCAGGCAAGCTCAGGAATCAGATGTGAGGGATCTCTTTGGGCTCTGGAATATCTGCTGTCTATGCTGGCCTACAATTTGTAATGCATGT
This sequence comes from Coracias cyanogaster, assembly GCA_033124195.1. NCBI lineage: Eukaryota > Metazoa > Chordata > Aves > Coraciiformes > Coraciidae > Coracias > Coracias cyanogaster. Next base: position 83,352 of record JAVSBS010017991.1, read on the forward strand.
GTGGATGAGGACCTACTGTCCTCAGGGTGCTTCTGAAAAAGCAGGATGCAGTTGCTATGCTCTCATTTTGTTTGCAGATACTGAAGTGTTTACCCCTTGCTAGACTGTCAATAAACTGACAGTGTTTTCCACCCAGCATTATTAGAAGAGATATGAAGTACACTGGGGTATTTTTTTTCCCACCCATTCAGTAAAAGGATACTGGAGTCCAGTGATTTCCCATCAGTTAATTCATTGAGCTTCTGTAACATAAAAGGGGTCAGTTCTTTGCCTGTGATCCCTTTGGACCTGAAAATGTAAAGAAAATGCTTGCACATGAGGAGAACTGAGCTGAAACAGCATCAGAGAAGCACTGTTGCCAGCAGATAATCTATCTCCATGACCACATAGCATAAAAAGTCCTGTAAACAAGCTTCAGGTTAGATAAAACTACAGTTGAAAGCATGTTGTGGGCTCACCCATGGCAAGGTTAAGCTGTGCTACAGCCCCTGTGGCAGTGTCCCTGAAGCCATTTACTTCTCCAGGACCACTGAGTGAACAAAGGATAGGGCTTAGGTTGCTTCTTACCTGGCTTCACTGAGAGCTTGCTGGATGGCCTCTTCGATGACCTGGCCTGAGGCAGCTCGCTCCTGGGGACAGGGCACTGCTATCAGCACCCCACTGCTCACTCCTAGCCCCAGAGCACTGGCTGGGAGAGGACAGGCAGATCATTAGCGGTTCTCCTTGGACAAATCAAATGCTGAAGGAAAAGTACAGAGGAGAGTGGGCATGGGGTGAAGGAGCCCACAGTGCTGGAGCTCCTGTTCTTAGTTGACCCTAAGACAGGGTCTTTTCCAGCTATCAATCAATTTACATCTGCTTATTTCTTTGGGTCTGTCTGTACAATAAAAGGGCCAAATAATTTAATTTTTTTTTAAAGAAAACCAGTTCCACTTCTGAAAGCCCAGAAGCTGGTTTTCTAAGAACATTAACATTTGCGTTGCCTCCACTAGTGTGAACAAAATGGGTATGAGCATGCCAAGGGGGCTATGGATAGCTAAAAATCTTGCTGTAGAGACTGAACGTTCCTGCTCCTTTATTTCTGAAGCACTGAAGCAGGAATAGAGGAGGTGGGATGGCTTGTTTATCAGGACAAACTCTTCTCCAAAGTTAAAAAAGAAAGTGCCTCATCTAAGGTGATTTTTGTGTTCCAGTTTTCCAGGATCCTACACGAGCCTTTTCCTTCTGAAACACACCAATAAGTTCAGCTGCCTCCCGTTCATCTTGGACATGATATGGTGCCTGGAAGCCGCTCTGGCGTGAGAAGAAGGCTGGGAACTCCTTTGACTCCCCAAAGGCAGCCACGCAGACTCCCTGTGTCTCCTGCAGCAGTGGTGGTAAGACAAGGAGGTAATCAGTGGATCCACAAAAGAATGGAGCTTTTTCCTTCTACCCAGCTAAAAACTGTCTTTCTTTAGCTAGCACAGGGTTTGGTTATTTTAATGTATCCCATTTTATTGCCAACTTTTTTTAAAAAAAGAAGAGCCATACATGGTAACTGGTTAGACAGAATCTGACTTACCAGGACACATGTCTTTTGCTTGTGTTTGGAGCTGATCAAAAGCCATACAGCTGTCATTAGTGCAATACTGAATCTAAGGTAACAACTTGAGATCTAAAGATGTGTCATGAGCTGACAGAAATATAAATAAGTTCTGTTTGCAATTGAGAAGTATTGACATTGGCTGTCACCTGAAGTGCTGGCCCTGGTGGTTTCTACCATACCAAACCTTTAAAAGTGATTATACTGAAAATCAACTTGATTTGCATTTTAGTTTTTATTTTATTTTAGTGTTTGATGGATCTAGCTTTCCTGATCCATCAATTCTGGGGCATTCTCCCAGAAAAGCAAGCCTAAGACCAGAGAAACAGGGCATGGCTTGCACTCCCTTTGGCCTCACTTGGAATAGCCCCTTGGGCCTAGAGAGATTATGTCAGGGAGCAGCCCAGTACTTGTATAGCCCCAGGACTAGAGAACTGTAAATACAGCTTCATGTCCTCTCAACAGTCATTTCTAAAAATCCTAGGCTTAATACCTGTCCTAACACCACTAGGCATTCTGTACACAAAATAATACAACATTATCTGTTTTGAGGCTTAGCAGTCCTTGCTACCTACCAGATATTCCAATGTCCTGCCAATATCAAGGATAGATTTGACTCCCGCAGATACAACAGCAACCGGAGTTCGTCCTAGCTCTGTCAAGTCAGCACTCACATCCAGAGCTGTCAAATGACAAGCAGCCATTGTGTAGGTGATTGTGTTGGACTCCAAGCTGATGTGATCTGCCCTCTTAAAAAGCCTTATCTGCCTGGGATGCCGACGCCTGCTTTTGTAACCACTTAGATCCACAAACAAATATTACAGGTTTAGATCATGCCTTTAGATGTTGAGATTGAAAGACATATTGACAAAAAGAAGTCACGTGGCTTAGGACAGAGATGCAGCCTCGCCCTGTATCTCTTAGCTCTTTGATCTCATCGATAAACAGCAGCAAAAAAAATGGTAGAAAAGAAAGAAGAAGGTGTTAAAAGCAAGGACGAAGTTCAAGGAGATAGAATATAATTTAAGTAGGTTTTGATTTTGGTATTGACATCACCGGCAAAAAAAAGCTCCACAGGAGCTTTGCTGGAGCTCTGGAGCTCTGGAAACTCCCTGGTCTGGGAATTTACATCACATCTGAAAGGGATGGCATCCAGCAGGGCAGGGTGCTTATGCTACGTTAGGAATATATATGGCTAAGAAGAGAGAATGTACTTAGAGGTCAAAAACTACACTGTCAAGGCTGGGGCTGTTTTCCAGAGAAGAGCACACACCTCTAACATGGACCAGGGCCTAAGTCTCTTCTGTGGTGAGACTCTCCCCCTCCTCAGCTGAGAAAGTCGATAACAACATTGTGCTCAGCAGCCAGTGTCAGGTTATCCAGCCATTATAAAGTGGGAGAAGTACAGTTGGCTCCTGTTGCATCAGCAAACAATATCCATATAACCCCGTGTAAGTGAAGGAAGAAGAGAAACTCCCACCCTCTGGAGCCAGTGCTCCAGAGGAATATTCTGAAGCTTCTGGAAAGGAGATGTGGGGAGAAAACAACCATAGTATGGTCAAGAAGAATGATAACTTTACTCTTCTGAGCAGACAGTTACTACAGGACAGACTGGGAAAAAGGAAAAAGATTGAATTAAATTCAACAGTTGCAACATAGAGAAAAGTAGAATGTATTGATTTTCTTACTGTTCTCTCCTCCCCGATGGACACCTCCTATGCCGCCTGTCACAAACACGGGGATTCCTGCTTTGTGTGCAGCAATCATTGTTCCGGACACGGTAGTGCCGCCAGACAAGCTCTGTCAAGAGACAACCAGTTGCAGTCAGCACCCAGGGTGGCCTGGAGACTACCACATGCAAGCAGCTATGGTTGTGGTCTGTCACACAGCAATGTCAAAATAGCCTGCTGTCACCAACTGACAAGTGAAATTCTGATACAAATATTCTATTAGGCAAAACTGCAGAGGAATCGCCGTCCCTGCCATGTAAGCCATTCTTGCCCTGATGATAGCAAAGTCCTTCCTTCTCCAGGGTTTCCAACCAGAAGGCTTCACAGGCAGCTAGAGTCACCTTGAGCACTGTGTGCATTACTCGGGATGGCCTGCATGTCACATAGTTTACATGTAATGTGATGATGCCTTATTATGCCAATAAGAATATTCTTAGCCAAGTGCTCATGGCCTGCCAGCCAATCCAGAATGACTTCTCATGGCTGCTATTCCCTTACTGTGTTGTACTTTGATTCTAGATAGGACCATGTTTGAACTTACCAGTAAGAAATCACTTTCTGTGATCTTTTCAGGAGGTTTAAAAGCCACTTGGCTAGAAGCTGGAGAGCAGTATACAATTGCTTTATAGAAAACACCACAATAGAAAGTTTGCATACCATACCTGGCTGAGGATGTAAGGAAGATCTCTCCGAGACACTTTAGCAACATTTTTACTGCTTGCCAAGAACTTAAGTTCCTCATCTGTGAGTCCCACATGGATTCGGCCCCTTAAAATACCTATAGTGGCTGGCACTGCTCCATTTGTTGTTACAATTTCTTCCACTTCTCTAGCCATGCTACAATAAGATGAACAAGACAACAACCAAAAACTTAGTGAGGCAAGCAATTGGACAAGAAAACTGCCATGTTTGATGGCTATCATTGCCAGTTTTACACAGTTCTTGTGACTTCAGCTAAGTCTGGTTCCTCTTCTATATCTTCATAATAGCAGCAGTCTGCACTTGAATTTCCAGAAGTGCAGAGCTCTTGTTTTGAGGACAGCAATGTCCAAACTCTGTGCTTAATTTTTGAGAAAAATTACTGGGTTTACAGGCAAATCTGGTTGTACAACAGACTACTGAAAATAGGGATCCTCTCAAAAATGGGATTATTTGTGTATCTATAACCTGGTATTTCTCTGAGATCCTAGAACTTTACAGAAACCCCAGGTAATTCAAGCCCTCCTCAAATAACTGAGAGATATTTTTCACAATACAGTGAGTTAGATACAGAGTAAGAACAGTGCCAAAAAGCTCCAGCCTGAAGATACTCTAAGGCTGCAGACTAGGTCTTTCTAAGCTTTGCAGGTTTTATACTTTACCTTTCTAAGAGCAGCTTCTTCTCCCTTTCTGAGCTATCTGTACATATGCTAAGCAATCTTTAACTACTGAAACGACCTCCTCCCTAAAACCAAAATTTTAAAGCTTCATTCTAAACAGAATGCCAGGCAAAATAAGGGCCAGGTTAAAAGCGAGATGGAAAATCAATACCGAAACCTTCCTGTGCTTTCTGGAAGCAAGGATGGAGAGACAAGTGCAATGATTCCTGGCACTAACTCAGTGAAACACAAATCTACTGCACATCAATAAATAAAGGGTAGAGGTGAGATTTTTTTCTATGCAGGGCACAGAAGGCAAGGAAGGACCAAGAGCTCTCACAGTAGCTGCTCTGAGTGGCACTAAGGAACAGATTTCATTATTGTGTTCTGGCCTTTTTTGCATTACAAAAGATGTACCAAAAGGAACTGCAGAGTGTTTTCATGTCTGCACAAACTATGCAGCCAAAAACGCTGGTAGCACTGTCTTAGAGCAAGTGATGACATTATCTGCTGCCACATTTTAAAGGAAGCCAGAAATTTAAGGTGTTGGATAAGGAGATAAATAGGTATCCCTTGTATGTTATAAGGTTCTGCTGTCCTTAGAAGTCCAGATATAATTGGTTTACACCAGAGCTCATATCCTGCATGCCTAGAAACCTGACATTTGCATTTGCTCCTACCAGGGTTTTGTGTTGACCAAGAATTCTGACACCGATCCCCTAGTTATATGCCTCGTTCTTATAACTTTGTTTAATGAAGAACGTCAAAATTTGTCACCTCAGATTCTGAGGATAGGGCATGCCATGTGTAATGATGGTGCTTTCCAAGGCTACAACTGGTCTCCCCTCCAGCAGGGCTTCCTGCACAGAGGGCTGAATCTTGAAATAAGCACCTGAGGATAAACACAGAAAATAGAATTATTTGTGTGGGTATTTTCAGTAACTACTGAGCTGTTTTATGAAAGGCAAATTGTCATCACCAAAATAAATTCATTCCCCTCTTCAACTCTTCTTTGTAGCAAATTCACAAATAACTTAATGAAGACTAAATCTGTTTTATGTAAGTGAAATATTTGCAAAATATGTCTACTGTTAATATGAATAATAATCCTCATTATCATAACTGAGTGCTCCTCTGCCATCATTTTCGCAGCTGGGTTGTCACTGGCTCTGGTGACATTAACACTACCGTGAACAAACTTAGCCCTGCAACCATGCCCAAAGAACATGTTTTAAAAGAGTGGAAGAACCAAGGATACCATAGAAACTCAATATATTCTACAACTATTGTGCATCAGGACTATTGTTGCTCTTTGCTTTGCTCCCAGGACACTGCCAGCAAGGTTCCCTGCTGCATTCAGACAAGGAAAATGTTTTCCACTCAGTAACGGTTTCAGAATACGCTACTCACCATGCAGAAATCTTCTCACCTGGGTAGTTCCACATGCCATAGCAGACACATGTCTTCCCAGGCTATAGGTTATCTTCCTAATCATTTTGTGCATATGGATGGCCCTGAGATAACAGAAGTCAGGTAAAAATGAAAGGAGTAATTTAGCAATGATGTGACTGTGTAAAGCTAAAGGTATCACCTCTTGCCTTGCTCTTGAAAGGTAAACAACCCTTGCCCAGGAGATTGCCTGGAGACTCTTGGTGTTTCAGGCATGAATGGGTGTCGAAGCAAAATGTTAAGCTGCAGAAATGGAGTCGGAAGCGTTCAGCTGGCCCATTGTCAATGCTGGGCTGAAATCATGGTGGAGCAGAGGAAAGGATGAAGAGTAACAAACTAGAGAGAGTTTAGAAGTAGACAACCTTTTAATTTCCAAAGCTACTTGCTCATGATAAATTGTAGGCTTGGCCACTGCCACCTCCAGCCTGAAAGATCACAGGGAGAAATACACAAGGTGAGTGCAGACAGAGGCAGGCTATAAAGAAATGAACCTGGTTCTTGCTGGTGTCTAGGAGGAAACAAGCAGTTCCATAAAACAAAGGAACTGAGAACAGGTAAACGAGATTGTTACTACAAGAAGAGCAGCTTTCCATAGAGCCAAGAGTGCTTTATGTAGGCTCAAGTTACATCATCCTTCTTAGCGCAAAGCCTTGGAAGCAGAGTGGCAATTCAGCCCCAGCAACAAACTCCAGAACTCCTCTGGTCTCTTAGCAACTCCTATTCACTTTAATTAAATTCATTTCCAAACAGAGAAAGAGGGGGGAAGAATTGTAAAGGTTAAGAGCCTGGTCTGGCCTGGGCCTCGGGCTAGCTTCACTCAATGCCTGGCTGCTTCACATATTTTCCCTGGGCATTTGGCCATATCCCTCAAGCCTTTCTATTCCACACCCCTTCAACAGGAGGAAAGGATTTCTTTCTTCAGTCCTTTGTACCTATGGTTACTTTAGATGGCAAATTAATTAGAATACAGTACTGTGTTCATGTTACACTTAGCAGAAGGTGGCTCTGATCTCAGGACAGTGTGTGGCACTACAGCTGTACAGCAACATCTTATATCCAGGAAGAGTATTTTTACAGACATTCAAAGACTTCAGCTGTACAGGACAGCTGGGCTGTGTAACACAGGAAAAGAGGGACCAGTTCAGTGAGACATCTCTCAAGCCCTCAAGACAGATATTGTCATGAAAAGCAACACACGCCTGACTGAAACTGTTAAGATTTTTTTCCATTTTCCAAATCCTTTTTAAGGACATAAATCTTAATTAAGTTTATGGAATCATATCATGACACAAAAGAGGCAAGAGCTCTTACCCCCGTGAGAGAAAAGCAGCCTGAGCAGTTCATGCAGATGTTCTGGTATCGCTCTCTGTGTGTATACACACCCCTTGCTCTCTGGGGCAAAGTCAGCTTTGGAATAAATTCATTAAGCCAACAAGGCTATGCCAAGGCTCAGTTGAGCTGCTCAAGTTGTGCTCTGAATTTTAACAGCCCCCTCAAACTCTGAAGGGCAACAGCCAGAAGTGCCCAAGCTGTGCTGGCTGGTGGATAAAAACCAGCTGGTCACCACCTGAAACCCAATATGCTTTAGCTAATGTTTGCTGGAACCTCAGCCAACGCTCAACCTGAGCTGGCTGAAAGATTTTTCAAACTTGGCAAGTTTTGCAGCGAGACCTGTCCGACCTTTCCCCTTGTTATGAAACTTTGCAGATGCCTAGTGCAAGTTTCAGGCACCTCTAGTACAGAGCGGCTTTCCTCCCCACTCCAAACCATCCTTGCTCGCCTCCCCTCGTGATCGATCCCGCACGTCAAACCTGACGGAGCAATGGCCTGGCGTGTCTCTTACCTCTGGGCGTCCGTCTCCCATAGGGAGGCTGGGTGGGTACTGGAGCAGTGCCTGGGCAGCCCCGGAGAAGGCGGGAGGAGGGGGGGCTAGCAGCAGCCTGGGGGTGCGCAGGCCGGTGCTGGCTGAGAGAGCCCATTTATTATTAACCACAGGCGCAGCTGAGCTCTGCAACTGCTCGCTGCCTGGCGTGTGGGGGCCATTTCGCGACGGGGCAAGGAAAGCTCCTGTGATTATTTTTGTTTACACGGTGCTAGATTTTCCCCTCATTCTTTATTAGACTTGTCTCAATTTTCAGATTCCTTTGCTGCTAGATTTTTTGTTTAATTGGTGAATTCATTGCTCACTAAAACAATGCCTCTGCAGATTGAGCCCCTTTGTACTTATTCCTAAAAGGCAGAGGAACTGCATTCAAGCCTCCCCCACAACTTCGCCATACGCAGCTGTTGAGCTCTTTCTTCTTGGGGTAAGAGCTTTGCCCAGCTCTTGGCCTCCCCAGCGAGGATCTCTGTAGGTCTAAAGACAGCTGTGGTGATACTCCATACAAGGCAGATGCCTGGCTACATTGAGAACACAAGCTGGGTTCCCAGAGAAAAACTATCGTCGACTCCTACTGTAAAGACAATATATTCTAACAGTTTGAGGGTAGCTTTGTATGAGGACTTTGAAATTAATAAATCTTTGTCCCTCCATAAAAAAGCAAGGGTACTTTGAGATCTAATGCTTGGATATTATGCACGTTTCGATTTTATAGCCTAGAGAAAATATCAGAGGTCAGAGTTAAATGGCTACCCATGAAGGAATTGATTTACGGGATGAAAGACAAGACATGATTCTATGCAACTTCATGCATAACATAAAAATAGCTAAAGTAATGGTTGGTGTATGGCTGAAGTAATCGGTGCCAGGGAACTGATTTTACTTCAATCCATTAACGAGGGAATTGTAAAACATAGCTCGTTAAAGTAGTATTCACACTTTACACTTGTCTCTTTCAAAAGACATTTCCTGCAACTTTTGTTCAACTTGGCAGTCATGAATGTCGTCTTATTTTCTACATCCTTCCAATCTTTCCAACCAAACATATTCAAGGAAACTTCAGATGAAGCTTGCTAAGTTACAAAGACATTCTGCCTTTGACTTCTGCTACATGGTCTGCAGGGAATTTGATTGCAGGAATGATAGACTGCATCCTCAGATACTGTAAATGGATGCTGAAGATTTTGTGAATGGTATCTTCTTCCTGGGGAGGTGGTTAGCCAGATGTATTGGAAAGATAATGCATAGGTAGAATGATGTTTTTGAAAAATATACACCAATCGCAATGGCAACAGTTTAGTTTCAGTTAGATCTATTTGGAAAGGCTGCAGTAATGTAGGATCCTATATGGGCTATCACATTTTTGGCATGCTACCAGATGATGAGTTAGTAACCAAGCCGGTCACTCAGTTTCCAACTCTCAACATCAGGATCATCTCAACATGACTTTACACAGCGGGCACCCAGTTCAGTCTGATGTATCAGCCAAAGTCAAGGGTAAGAGCGTGTTGCTTTGCTTGCCATTTTTCTCCTTAAAACAAGTGGAAAAACCAGCCTGTTGGACTTCTAGCTCTGCTTTCCAACAGGAACCTGCAGGTCTCTGAGACAAAATGGGGCCACTCAAACCGCTCTGTGGGCACTCCTGCTGTCTTGTGCACATCCCGGGTTCTGGATTTGCCTTTTGGGTTTATTACAATGAAAATAAGAGCTTCTACGAGCCATTTTCAAGGGTTAACTCCATCTTTGCTCTACTAGAAAAGCCATTTGCTAAACTGGGAAGAAAGTGGGCCAGTTTGATACCGGCCAGCCCCTGAGAGGCAGGCTGGGCGTGCTGATCCCGGCACGTTTCTGAAAAGGGATATATGGCTGACGATGTATAGGGGCTGGGGTGACAGGACCACAGTGCACAGGTGTCTGGGAGAAGAGAAAGGCCCAAAGAACAGCTGGAGACAGTTTTTGTAGGAAACCATGGGGGCCGTGTGTAACATGCGCCTCTGCTTGCTGCAGTGTTAGCTGGCTTCCCAGTCCTGCCTGCCTGCAGTGACGCAGAGAGCTGGCTGCTGGTGCTTCCTGCTCCAGGCCTCAGAAGTAGAGGTTAATATTAAACAGGTTGCCGGGTTAAATGGGAACAAAGAAATGGCCATGGCAAATTCCTACTGCCTGCTGGGAGCTGACCACCATTGTGTTTTCACCTGGTAGTGATTCCTACCTGAGCTACCATCTCCTCTGAAACTTTTCCTCTCTCAGAGGTGAAGGCATCAGTGAAACAAGAAGCTCCACATTAGCTCTGTCACACTGACACGTCTGCCCTGGGACAGCATTTCCCTTTTCCTGTGTACCTTATTTCTAAGAGTCTATTAACCTGCAGCAGTTCTGCAAGCTGGAATGTGCTTATTGGTGTCTCTCTGTTGTGAAGCTTGCTCCTAGGCCACCAGTATCCAGGAGATGCACAAGGGACATGAAGAATCACACAGAACACACTTATTTAACTGTTTATTTATTTTACCTTGTGCTCAGAGCTGGCTGTCTCACCAGGGCTGCAACGTGAGGCAACAACCTAATCAGCATGAAGGCTGGATGAAGTTGCTCTTCAGTGATTTAACCTGTCCTTAAAGGCTTATGTCCTTGCACTTCTATCAGCAGATTTTCGTGATTGTTCCAATGGTTCCAAAACAACTTTCCAGATTACCTTAATTACTTGGTGATAAAGTATTTTTTTTTCCCAGTATGAAGTATTTTTTTTTTCTCCAGGTGTTTCTAGCAATGTAAGACTGAACAAACATATAAACTTGGCACATTTCTCGAACTTACGTTTCAGTGCTGAACATTGTATGAAAAATGCTCTGGGATGGAATCAGGTATAGAGAATAACTTTCTTCTTATTAATATAAACCCTTTAAAAAGGTCTGCCTCATTCTCACAGCTCCGTTTTCCATTGAAGATCCTGGCATAACATGGGTTTGTGGAATCAAATTTAAGAACTATCTGGCATTGATCCCCTGGGCTGCTGATCTCAGGAGGGAGGCAGCTGCTGTTCCCGACTATCAATGCTGCACAGAGAACCTGGATCAAGGTCTTTTAAGCTGATGCCAGCTCCTTGGGTGAAGGTTGGTCTTACACAACCGACCATGTTCACTCCCAAGAACTAAAGGTCACTATGCCCCAACCTCTGTCCCATAAGTCCTGTGAAGTTCAGCTTTTGGCAATCCTTTTTTTTTGTGATGCATACCTTTACCTTTAAGTCTGTTACAATTTTTATGTGTACTCCACCTCCTTTTGAGTTCTGTTTGTCCAGGTCACGGCTCTGCATACTCCAGAAGTTGCCAACAAGTGCACTCACATTACCTCATTCCTCAGGTCACCAAGGGCACTTAAGTAATTGTTTCGAGGCAATCTGAAAACAGATTTGCCTCTTCTGACCTCTCTCATGCACTTCCTAAACTCCTGCCATCTTAGGATCATAGAATAACAGAATGTATTGGGTTGGAAGGGATCTCTAAAGGCCATCTAGTCCAACCCCCCTACAATAAGCAGGGACATCTCTAAC